>VDFB02253035.1:0-67370 GCA_007258455.2 Sequoia sempervirens
ACGGACGTGAAGAGGATGACTGTCTTAGAGTGATCAAATTACTGCATTTGCCTCTTGAGAATCAAGAGCGCCCCTCTCTGAAAAGGGCTCTTTTTGCATCATGGACTGATTTCTCCTTCGTAACGTTTCCAGACTTAGTCCAATTTCAACCTTTTTCAGTTTCAGAAATCTCCTCCATCAAAGATCACCATTTTTGTCCTTTTCTGCCATGGTTTCTTCGTTGAAGCTTTTGAAGCTTAACTTTCAGCACCTGGTATTGGCCAATCCTCCATTAATGGCTACGGAGCTCCTAACTTCCTAAAAAATAGAAATAGACCCACCAGAGTAAACATATTTTTGATGATTCCATAATTTAATTAGTAGATCCATCAAAATCATTTCAATTTGAACCCGCCTCAACAAACCCTAATTTTCAAATTTTCAGAAATTTGCAAGCATCTTCCTTGACACAAACCCACAAAGACCTTATGTTTGTTGGTGAGTGGTCTTCCTCATCCTATGCTACAAGCACTGTAAGGATTGTTGTGGCTGATTGCATTTTTGATGAGCCAAGGTTTTGGACACCAGTGGAGGAGATTGTGAAGGTAAAATTTAATTCTTCATTATGTTTTAATTTTTATTCATATTTTACTTTTATTTGTTTATTTTCGTTCACACTTACTTAAGTTCATGTTTCACAATGTTTGCACTTTGCAGTTTATCAAGCCCTTGCTAGTTCTCCTACGAGTTGCTGATGGGGAGAAGCCCGCAATGGGCTACATATATGAGGGCATGGATAGGGCCAAAGAGGCCATTAGATCCGTCTATGGTGGAGTTGAGGAGAAGTATCGTCCCATTTGGGAGATCATTGATAGGAGATGGCACCACCAACTTCATAGGCCCCTCCATGCAGCCGCATGTTTCCTAAATCCACCCTTCCAATTCGGCCATGATTTCCGTGCAGATAAAGAGATTCTTAGTGGGCTCTACTCGACAATAGAGCAGATGTTGTCTGTTGTTACTACAAAGATAGTGCACGAGATAGATGCCTTCACTAAAGCACAAGGAGACCTCTTTGCACATCAATTGTGCAAAGAGAGTAGGACGACATTACAGCCAAGTAAAAATATATTTAAGGGCATCATTTTAATCTTTTTATATTATAATTTATTATTACATGTTGAACTTGAAACTTGAAATGAGATTGATTTTGTTTCTTTTTCTCATCTCAGATAGATGGTGGAATATGTTTGGTTCAGATACACCGAACCTTCAAAATGTTGCCATTCATATATTGAGCCAGCCATGCAGTTCATTTGGTTGTGAGCACAATTGGAGTATGTTTAAGCACATACAGTCCAAGAAGCGCAATAGACTGTCAGTGGAGAGGATGAACGATTTGGTATATGTTCATTACAACCTTCAGCTCAAATACAGGAAGACTTTTGACCAAGACTCCGCCCTGATGAGGCTAGAGGAGGTTGATCCACAGTTTGAGTGGATCAGGCAGAGAGAGAGGTTGAGGTTGTAGCCATGGCTGAGGAGGAGATTAGAGCACAAGGAGACACAGCTGGCATTGGTGAGAGTAGCATGGAGACACAAGCAGAGACTATGGCTGCAGTTGCTACATCATCGAGGACCCTTAGAAGCCTTCGTAGGAAGTATGCTGGCTCCACTAAGCAATAGACTTGTGGCTATTTTTTTGATATTTTATATTTATATGGAACATTTGATATCATGGATTTCATATTCCATGAGTTTTGTATATATTTGACTATATTTATAATTTTATCTATCTAAGTATGCTATTTCCTTCAGCAACTCAACTACAATTTGAGTACTTTATACTTGTGTGATCATTGTATACTTGTGTATGTGATCAAATTTGCTTCTACTTAATGATGTTATTGTGTCTTTAAGGTTTATTCAATAAAGGGTGCTTGAAACAAGTTTTAAAAATCCTTAAAAATCTCTGAATTTCTAGGGTTTTTTCATTTTGTCGAGTCTGCGCCGACTTCGGGCGCCAAGTCTCGAGTCCTGAGTCGAGTCACCCTAGCCGAGTTCAAGTCGAGTCCAAGTCTCGTTACTATGATTTTAATTATTTGGAATTTAATTTGGAAAAACTCAAGAGAAAAGAAAAACATTGCTTTTCCATCCAACATGCCCCAAAATTGATTTTTTTCTTTTTTTCTTGTTCACAACTAGAGCAGGGGTCTACAAGTGTCAATCTCCAATGGAATCATGGAGCAATGCCGCTCAAAAGGGTCAAAGGACAGAGCACTCAACAAAGTTAGGGGGTAAATGCCTTTGAGAACTTTACAAAGATTCACGTCACATAAGAAATTTCATAATTTTATCACTTTTAACCAAGCTCCATAAATCTAGACTCCAAACATTTCAAAAATCATGTGTCCATGCCATAGAGTAGTAATTAGGCCCTAACTATGTAACTTTTTGCTGCAATGGATTGTATTTTAGCTTCAAATGCACTTGTTTTCTCCCTATTTGTGCTTGCAAATGAAATGAATAGCATTTAGTGTTAATGATAAATATAGCTACAGGCGATCCTTCCAGCTCTATTGAAGGAAACATAAATTAAATGATAGCCTGTCGGCTATTTAATTTATTGTCTAATATTTATGAGGTGGCCGACCTCACTTGTATTATTTACGATTGAGGCCGACATCCTTTATGATTTGAAATTAATATTATTCTGGCCGACATCATTTATGATTTGTAATTGTGCTTATTCTAGCCGACCTCATGATATGAAGAGGTGCGACCTCTCTAAGTTGTATATATACAAGATCATCCGTCCTTTGCAAGATCATCAAGAAAGTGCGAATTACCTTCATGTGTGATATATCTTCTAGTGCGAATTATTTGCAAATGTGAATTCCTTGTTAGCAGATTGCTAATCATCAAGTTCAAAGATTGCGAATTTTGTCAAGAGCGAATAAGTGCGAACTCCTTCAAGTGTGAACTGCCAAGAGAATTCTTTCAGGCGCTTCAAGAACAGATTGCAAATTGTTCCAGTACAAATTGAAGGCTATCTAATGCTGAGTTGCGAATACTCTTGAAGGTCTGAATTATACTGTCTGAAAGTGAGGTCTGTATCTGTTCCTTGTATCTGGTAAAGGTTCTGATTTCTGGCATTGTGTTCGGCCTCATTGTAAAGTGAGTTGATGCCACTACTATATTAAATATAAGAGAGATCTTTGTTGCTGGGTTTTTCTCCCTCAAGAGGAGGGTTTTCCCAAGGTATCTGCTGTGTTATTGTTTCTGTTTTTTTTGAAATATTTTCTGTGCATTTAATCTGTTCACCTAAAATTTACATTTAGAAGTGATATAGGTCCTTTTGGAGGTCTTAGGTTTTAGCTTTTACTTTCTAATTATTGTTTGCTTTTTTTGGACTTTTCTACATAGTTTCATAGAGTTTCAAAACAAGAGGATGGCAAGATGTGGGGAAAGGTCTTGGGGACCAAGGGACCAAGGGCCTAGACTTGGGGATGACAGTTGGTGGGGGCCTAGGGGTAGTGCCTCCTGTGGGTGTGCAAAGGAAACACTCCCAAGAGGTCAAAAGGCAACACCAAATTAACACCTTCAAGATCATACAAACCTTCATGGCACACGCCATTGTCATAATTCTATCACCATGTTTTCTCCAACACCAAGGTCTCACTATTCCTAACCAAATCTTCACTCTTCCAAGAACTACCAACAAAGCTGAAGACTCTAACCAATCTAAATGATGAGGGCTATGTAATAATTACTACTTTTCCACCCCTATTCTTAAGACCAATTCTAGGGCTTGGGACTAGGTGAATCCTACAAGTCTTCTAACAATTCTAACCAAACTCACAAAGAACTAGGTACACGTCTCTAGGACTTGTTTCATGTTGCTCGCCTCAAGACTCACCAAGTTTGACAAGTTTCTAGCAAATCTTTTAACATTGGGTATTGCAAGTATTGCAGATTCTCTACTTGGGTTAGCTATCGGCAAGCTATTAGAGTGTTGACATGGGGGCTACATCATTTGCGGGATTGGATTGTAATATCCCCATTTTCAATGTCCTCATTCAGGCTAGTTTGGTTTTGACTCACTATTTTTAGTAAGTACTATATTTAGTAACTGGTCCGAGTAGCAGTGCAGTGCAGGGTTTCCTGTTTGGGCAGTGTGTGGTAGTTGTCAAGTGAACTCTAATGTTTTGTGCCAGCTTGGTGATTTGGAGTACTTACTATTTTTAGCAATTGCTATAAATAGTAAGTCTATTTTTGGTAACTGGTCCTGGCGAAGGCTACTTCAGCAATGTCTATTTCCAATTTGGGCGTTGGCATGGCTAAGTTTCGATTTAATTATTATTTGCATTTCTCACTTAAGTTATTTTAATAAAGTTTATTTAACTTAAGTGAAGGGGTCGGGGGGTCATGTAAAAAGTACCTTGAAGCCTAATGTAATGACTTAATGTTGTTTAGAAGGCAACAAAAGCAAAATAGTTTCCTTATGAGCACAGACGCCCAAGGGAGGAATTTTGAATTAAATAAAATAAAAAGGACCCCTTGGCCTAGTTGCACAATGTTGTTTTAAAAGAGGGGCCATGTATTTCAGGTGGATGCCTAGAAAAGAAGTTTATTTATCATTTTTAAAGGCTAAATTATGCCTCATAAGGTGGGATGCCTAGTTTGGGCTTAATGTCAATTTTAAATTAAAAATCAAAAGCGGAACTTTGGAGGCAAAAAGTTGGACGCCCCTCTTGGAATAATTTCATCTTATTTCATAAAGTGACATGAGAGGGAAATATATTCAAATTCAAATGCAAGTTGCCCTAATTCTTCCTTCACTTTATAAATATGAGTTTGAGCTCTCATTTGCATATGGGTGTTTTGGCTTTGAAGTTTCAGTGTTTTATCTTGCTGTTGGAGCATTTTGGTGTGGATAGAATGAAGGTTTTTGTAGTTTTCTGATGTGGGTTTGGAGCTATGGTTTTGGTGTGTGGATTTCTTGGTTTTGGTGAGACTTTGTTGATGTTTACTGCCTTTTCTGAGGTCTAATATGAATTTCCAAAGGTCTGAAATTTCATTTTCTGAGCAACTGGAAAGGGCAAACCTGAGTATAATTTTGTGGTGCTTTGGAAATTACATCTGGGTATTGTTTCTTTGGATTCTCCTTGGCTGGGCGTCCATTTCAAGCTGCTGTTTGAAATTTATTGGAGGGCTGGTGATTTATTGGAGCTAGTCGCCTACCTTGGGATTAACGTCACTTTCTGGGTATTGGGAGAGCAAGCATATAATTCTGGTCTGTGCATGTAATTTTCAGGTCTGAAATATGATTGTTAAACTTCAGATTGCAGTTGTTGAGTTGCAATGTTTAATTGTTGATGTTTTGTAACCTTATTTCCTTAGCATATTCATGAATATTTCAATGTATGCACTCAATGAAATAAATGGAAATCAAACATAAAACCCTTCTGCAACTTCTGTCTTATTCTCAATATGATACACACAAAAACAAAAAAAATCAGGGGCATTCATTACAGGTATCTTCTGATTGTATTATAAGGCTTGTTCAAAGTTAATATAGTGATATTTACATTTGAAGCTAAGTTTTTAACCCAAAAGGATTTTCCCTAGGAAATATTGCTGTTGCTGTTCTTCTGTTCTATCTTCTCTCTTCTACCATTCTCTGTTTAAATTTCATTAAGTCTTATTTTTTATTAGCTCAGCAAATTTCAATTCATTTCAATGTTACCAATTCAAGAATAAACACTACCAAATCAACAACAAAAACAGGATGAAAGGATTTAAGAAGCCGTTCTCCTACACTTCTAAAGTTTGTTATCCCATAACTGAGTCAAAACATTACTTCTTTTGGTTGCATCATGCATGCATATATAGAATATAGCTAGTGCACACCAAGAAATACAACAGATTAAAACAAAAATAGAAGAATGGTTTAGTATCCGTGCACTAAACAACCTTCAACTAGATAATATATATCTAGAAGGAACTAGGAATGCCAATGCCATCAAGCTGGAAATGGTTGACTTAGCATAATACTGGATCACTGGGATAAGAAACTTAAGTTAGATAGATTAAGAGACTAAGGAAAACATGGAGACTAAGTCAATGGCAGTTTGGGATCTAATCTGAGAGCACAGTAGCTAGCAATTGGGAGTGACACTGGAAATGTAACAGTGTCGCTTATTTTGTTTGATACTGTTTTATGTCATGATCCACAATCCACTGTTTGACTCTGCTTCGTGACTTGCCTTTATCTATTGTCCATGAAGTATCATGCCATGATAAATTTCAGAATTTATATATAAACTATGAAATTTATCTATATTAATATTTAGTGCACATTTGACTACTTAATAATTAGCTTGAAATTTCTGATGGATTTATGCCTATTGTTATGGTATAAAATGGATTTGACACAGGCTAAAAAACCTCTATATTTTATTTTGTGGAATTATTGAATTAATGTGATTTCTTAATTAATCAAGTTTTACACCAAGTTCTTCCCAGGTCCAAGTCATAGAAAATATAAAATCTTCAGATGGTGCAGAAGGTTATAGAAGTCAATCTAATTTTAAAATATTGCAAATTCATTCCAAAAAGCTATGGTTCCACTACTTAAATGCCATAAAAACAATCAGTTGAGCTACAGCATAACTATTTAACAACAAACAATGCGCACAAGCTTGATTGCCTGAAAATTCAAAAAATGTGGCAGTAACTTCTACAAGGCAGACAAACAAACAGAAGTCCCATTTTCTCAGAAAGCAGGACTCAAAACAAGCAACATGACAAAGCCAAATACATCACATTTCATACACATCATAAAAATAGACCAAGTTTCAAGAAATGAAGGCTCATTCTGAAACACTGTGTTTAAGAACCAATTCAAAACTGCTTTAAAGGTTGTACGAGAATTTGAAAATCTGTATCTGGCTAATAAATTTCACTTTAAAAATAAGATATGTAGAGGATATTAAATATTTCACTAAATGCATGAGGGCATACCATCTTCAGTGTACAATTTGGCTGAGATAATACGAATCTAGCAACTTCTAGTATGTTGCCAAGAAGGCAGGCAGGACCAGGAAGCAATGGAGATGTATCTGGCGGAAGAAGATTCAGATGACCTGGCAAAGCAGATGCTATCTGTTGAATATAGCGTGACCAAAGAGCTTGACTCACAACCACCTAAAAACACAGAAAGAAATAAGAAACAATAAATCCTTTGGAAGGATATGAACAATGTATTGCATAAATCACAATTACTTTAAAACAATATACAAACATAAAGATATTATGTCTCTGATATTTATAACATATTTCTCAATGGTAATGCACAATCATTTCCAAATTTCTCAGTAGCACTACATCTCAGCACTTTACGGTGATTTATTGATCTAATATAAAAGTAACTTGCCAAAAATGATTGGAAAAATAGAATTGGTTCAATCAGCACATAAGATAGGAAGAAAACACAATTGCTCAAATCAAAAGGTGCTTCCCTTACCTGCTTCAGATTTGGAAACTGCTTCCATAGAAAAGGAATAGACATAATTTGAGCTGGAAAACTCAATTTCAGGGGGGATTCATGGCCAGGAGTGGACTGTGAAGCAACTCTTGTAAGCACACACTCTAGACGAGATACCCCAGCTCCAGAAATGCTAGTTTGTCCTCCTTGCTCTGACTGCAGTAGAAAACAAAAAATTGAAAATTTTCAGCCTTGTATTTGATATTGAAAATTTCACTTGCCTTTGATGCAAAGTAATCAATAACATGAAACACTACTTCCCATGTTTCATTACATATAACTATAGAAGGTGAGCTTTAAAACCTTTATTCACAAAACAAATAATTTTACAAGGACATATACTTTGGTCAGAAAAATTCCAAGACTATTGTAATGTACACAACTGACATAAGCCCCTTGGAATACATTCTTTTAAATACAGTGAACAAGAAAATCATAGTTCTCTTTGATATTTCTCCCAATATGTTTACACCTACACATAACAACAGTATACATTGGAACCATCTACATACATGCCCCATGCAGCGTGTCACAAATATAAAAAAGGACAGACAAAGAACATAGGGTGAACAAATATAATCACAAAAGCTTCTCCCAAAAATAGGCCATCCCAAAAAATTCACTAAAACTTTACTGTAAATGGCAAGTGAAATTAAACTGAATGGAACAACCATGCAATCTTAGAAAGAATGGCATAACGTACACAGCAAAAATCATTTCTTTGTACTAAGGAGGAACACCACATAGATGATATGTGAAAATTGCACAAGCATTAAGCCTTTTCTCTCCACTAATAACTCCCTACTTGCAAGGAATACAACAAAATAGAGCCTTACCACAGTGAGAATTAGCTCACGGAAATGTCCAAATTTATACTTTTCCAAAACATAGGCCAAAATGTTTCCAGCCCAAGGAAAGGAAGAATCTGTCAAAATTACAACTATCTCCAACAATAGCAATGCCGGTAAATCAGCTGATCCTGAAGGACTTAATAGTTGAAACTTGAATTGTTCACTGTTAAATCAAAAGCAATAGAAGAGAAAATCAGTCATTACATGAAGAAGCAGATTCAAATGACCCAAACTAACTGCTTACTGATTTCTTACAATCAATAAACTAAATGTTTCTATGACTGGCAAAAACGTACAATTTACTAAGGATGCTTTTATGCAAACCTCTACTTGCAAGCTTTTCACACATCCTACATTATTTTAAGTTAAACCAAACAAATTGTTGTAATATCAAATGTTTGCCACTAAAATTGAGTACTGACGAAGATCCAAATACATTCAGTAACTACAGATAAGTTGCAAAATGTGCTCTGAACTGCAATACTATTTATTATAGATTAGGGAATTATATATACATGGAAGGTTATAAGAAGCATTCAACCTTTGAAATCGTTCATCCTCGAAACATTGTTTAAAAAAAAAACTTCTAGCTTGGTGCTGCTAAATCCAAATTGGATCATGTTAGTGTGTGTAAACATTAACTTGTGATGCCATGAGCTGTCACCATATGACATATAACAATACCAATAGCTTGATCATCATAAATTTCGACATGTACCAATCAAGGTTTTATAATATTGGTGTCCAGCTCATTTCAGCTTTCCTATTTGTGTGTCTGGTCTTCTCTGTGTTTATTTGCATTGTATAATAAGGACTGGGGTAACTTGATAATGTGCATATAAATTAGGGACAAGTAGCTAACACAAATAGATATCAAAGTAAAATAATACTTTATAGAGTGAATGTCTAAGTACTTGGTACCCTATGAAGCCTTCTATAGTGAGCACCTATTGTTTATTCTGTGTTATCTAATGTGCAATGCTTAAATTAGACAAGTTCTAAACTTCATCATGACATCAATACAGTCTGAGCAATACACCATGGTCTGAAGGTGTTCAGGAACATGAAAATCTCATGATTTGGAGCTGTAGGGACTTCTTTTTGGTGACGACAGTAAACAAAAACCTCTGTTCATGTGTGTGATTCTACACTGAAATACAATCACATCAGGATTTCCTCAAAATTTAATTTGTTTGGTGACCATCATTCTTTGGGCATAGCTCCATCCTATTGCAGTATTTTTTTGATGAAACTATTTCCTCTGAAGTTTCATGGAGATTCTAAATTTGTAACTAAAATTTAGAAATTTCACTATTGGAGGGAAATATCATTTGCTTTTCATCATAGTTAATCAAAAAAAAAAATGTTGGAGTTGCGTAAGATGGAAGCTATGAACATTACGTAAACCATATGAAAATCTGTCAAAAGAATATTCTCCTGGAAAGGAAATTGATTTCTTCAAAAAAATTTAATTTGAGAGTGAGGGATTTAGTGTCAATAATAGAGCAAAAATTTGAACCTCATGAATTCTCATCTCATGACATCTAAATTATTACAGATATTTATTAAGAAATTCAAATTTATGAAAACCCAGTGTTAAAAGACTCGAACTCGGCACGTTGATTTTTGAATCAGACTCAGACTTGGCACCCAGATTCGGCAAAGACTCCGCAAATTGAAAATACCATGAAATGTAGAGATTTTTAAGGATTCAAAACTTTTTCATGCATCGATCACAAGAGTATAAAAATGAATTTTAATCATGGATTATGAAATCCATGGCATCAAAACTAAAATTACAAGTATATGGCTCAGAGGAGCCTGCATCACTCATCCCAACATCACGGCAAGTCATGCGTTGGCATCTAAGATAGGTCCTAGATGATGATGTAGCCATGATATTTGCTTGTGTCTTAATGATTGGTTTGTATATTCAAGTGAGGGATTCAGTAATGAAGTTTTATGAAGCCTTCAAGACTGCATGTTTTGTTGTCAAGCTCATTAACAAAGAGGAACGGTTAAGTAAAAAGACAAATGGTTATGTTCCAGTTTAACCTTAGCTAGGATACTAATAGATGGGTTTCTTCTAGAAGTTGTCTATGATTGATACATTTTTGCATTATGAAAATGGCATTTCTCGCCAACTATGACTTAACTTGTATTCAACAATACAATGACTGTAGCTTGCCAACTTTGCCTATGGCAGTTCTTGTATACTAAACAAGTTGTCCAATGTATGAAACAAGATAATCCTTGATTGTGGCTTTGACTGTGAAGATGTAGAGAATTGCAATAGGACATATGTATTTTCAAGATTTTATGATCATGATTCATCATTGGTCTATTACTTGGTTAGACTTATAGTTTGATGGCGATTTGGGGGCAAAGCCCCCAATAGGATCTAGGGGTAGCACCATATGCAGTGGTCTAGGGGTAGTGCCCACAATGGGATCGAGGGGCAGCACCCCTTGTGGGGTCCAAGGGCAACCCCATGGTGTGTTCCCTGTCACAATACAAGGTGGGGTCAAGAGGCGGAGCCCTTGCCACCAAGCCCAAATGAAGACTTTCAAAACCACACAAACCTTCATGGCTCACACCATTTTCATATTTTCTTGTTAATCCTAGATGGGCATGTTTTAAACCAAACAAGCATTAAAAGGTTGTAAGTTTCTTTTTTTAAAAGTAATTAAAATGTCAGATTAACACTCAAAAATATTTTTTTATCTCTTTTTAACTTTTCTTTCTCCAACTGTGTTGACTCTATCATGCCACCGCCGAAATTCAAATCTACATCGCAACATGTGAGCCATTAAGAAGTCAATGAACAATGGTTCCAATATCATTGATGAGATAATGCTGATAAAAAGTGGCACTAGTGTCATACCAGCAATTTTAAGATAAACATAGTCAAATTAAAATTTAACTATAATTTACCAAAGGGCAGCGGCTGTGTGAGAAAGGTTGTGACTCTTTCAAAAATAAGATATATATGGGAGATCATTTCATGAGAAGAAGACATCAATCAATTGAGCAGGAATATTATGACTTATTGCATGTGAATATTACAGCGAAAGAGGACAAAAAACCTCCAAGGAAAATTGAGAGATTTAAGGACGAAAACCCTTAACTTCTATCAAGTTATTGGATGAAAACCCATAACTTGACTAGATATTAGGGACAATCATTCAAGAAGAATAGCTGCAAATTGGAAGGAAAATTATAGCAAAAAATCAAGATAAATTCTATTTTCAGAATTATGACATAAGTTATAAATCTGAATATTATAATAAAATTCATAATTTTAGATAAAGTCATGTTTATAAATATAATGGAACTATCATTTTGAGTTAGAATTATTGTTTAAAGGCAAAAATAAGAAATGTTCTAGAAAGGACATTACACGGTCTACCCTACAAGACTTACTATGTACCCGAGTCTCGAGTCCCAAAGACCCAATTTTAACACACTCGCCTCAAGACTCGCATAGTCTTAGCGAGTTTAGGCAAGTCTTGTAACTAATTGAAAACCTAAATGTGTTCCTCAAACATGGCCAAAATGAAATAGTAGTTAGAGGTAATGTGATTCTAGAAATATAGGAAGCAAATGAAAAATTGCCAAAGCTTGATATTAAAAAAGTTGAAATGTGCAATGGAACTTTTATAACAAATATTTTCATGCTTGAAACATGTGATGCAAAGGTTTATGACATGATCTATGAAGCCTAAAACATTTGATGCAGAAATGATGATGTGCTATTATAAGGATAATTATAATATTTGTGTAAAAATGGGATATACAAGTAATGAATAGGTTACAACCATATGGCTATTGTTGAGCCTATTATTCCTCAAATCAACAATGAGAATGTTGGGATTGAATACTATGGGAAACAACCAAATGAAAATTCCTGTGATGTATCTATGAAGGCAAAGCTATATAGAAGACATTATTTACAATAAAATTACGATGAAGCCATTTCGCATGATGAACTAGCAAAAGTGCTACATAAAGATGTCAAGATCATTCTTGGTATTAAGACCCAAGCATACAATGCACAAATCGAGACAGTCAATCATGGAATTGTAGGTACAAGGACAACATAATATATTTAAGGAAAAGGACAATAACAACATGGATTCAAAAGGAATTGCTAATGAAAGCTTAGGAGGTCCACGTGTAATGACTTCAAAATTAGCAGCATTATATTAATTTGTTGATCCCTAAAATGCATGCCCAAAGTGACGAATAGGATAAGCACATAGCACCATTCAAGGGCATTTGGACACATTACCAAGAGAGCTAGAGTAACATCATTCTATGCTCACAAAATTGAAGACCATGGCAACTCAAGGCAACATTTGTGACATACTACAGATATGTAAATTTGATTGAGCCTATTGTGTGTTGTTCCTCACCAAATAAACTATGGGAAGATATTGTAATGACGGTCATTTGGATCATTATAAGTAATGAGCTAAAGGTAACCCCACAAAAAAAAAAAAAAAAGTTATGGCATACTGACACTTTTCATCTTGTGAACACTCGTAAAGTTAAGGGGTATGTCAATATGTGTAATTTTTTTTATGAATTCTTGGCTTGTGACATCCCTAGGGAGGTGTGTAATTTAATGTGAAAGAAATATTTCCTCAGCTGTCCAATAAAGAAAATGGTGTACATATAAATAGGAGATGACTAGTAAGTAAATATCCCAAATACATACCAAGGTGAAAGAACAAGTTAGAGTAAATATATGGACGCCTATTACAATATCCTTATATTGTGAGCATCTATTGTTTATTCTATGAACTAGTGAATAATGCTTGGAAATGACCTAACTTGAACAATTATTATGCAAATCATTCCAACTTTAATGATGATATAACCAATGTTTCACTACAGGAAGTGGATCAACAAATTTTATCTACTAAAACATGTATTCAAGAATTGGCTGCCATAACCATTAGATGTTTTATCTTAATGAAAAATCTCATAATTTGATACACTGTGAAAACATCACCTAAATGCCTTAATTATATTTTATTCATTGATCTTGTCCCAATTTAAGGCTGAGTTTATTAGAATAGGAATTATTTCAAAGTGCCTCACTGCTAATTTCTTAGAATTTTATTGCTACTCAATGAACCAGTTTAGTCTAATGCTTAGAACATATGACTTGATTAACCTTTTTTACATGGTTTTGTAATTTGTCACACGTCTTCTATTTCTCAACTCAAGTATTCCTCTATCGCTTTCATCTTTTCTTATAGCTCAATATCAATACTTATAACTTGACTATTCAAGCTAGGCATTTATGTCTTCACGTGAATGGCAATCAATGTCAACTTTTAACAAACTAATGCATAAAGGGCATTCTTTTATTTTACTTATATGTTTTTCTAATTGAAACTCTTGGAAAATATTTCCATTTTAATTTGATTTCCTTGTTTATTGCATGTCTACCCATACACTATTGAAAATGTTGTTAGTCCCAAGAGTTTTTGCTCCCCAAATATTTCTTACTTAGTATTATTTGATAGAATCCCAAGTGAAAGATAGGAATCATAATTCGGCCACAAAATGATTGTACAAGAATATAGAAATTCACATGGTTCTCAATCCCAGCAAGTACTTGCCGAGTTCACGAGTACTCGCAGTTTCAAAACCCAAGCGAGTGACTCACAAGTAAATACTCACCAAAAACTCGTAGAAACTCGCCAGAAACTCGCAAATACTTGCCTGAAACTTTTTTTTTTGGCTTTCTAAGCATTGCTTTTTGCCTTCTAGAAAATTATGAAAATGGTATGTGCCATGAAGGTTTGTATGGTTTTAAAGGTCTTCATTTGGGCACCACCCCTCAAACCCATTGGGGGCACTACCCCTCAACCCTGCGGGCTAGGGGCGCTTCCACCAAACCCCCACAAGGGGTGTTGCCTCCAAACCCCCACCAAACTCATTTGATTCATTTTGTAGCTATATTTTGCATTAAATTTATCTTTTTTTCAAAAAAGTTAAGTGTTTTTAAAGGTGTCAAGTTTTGCTAAGTACTCTCCAAGTCAAATTTTTTTGGCTTGCCAAGTACTCTCCAAGTCTGAGTTTGCAAACTATGGAAATCGATGCTTTAGATTTTATTCAAAGGCAGTGTTCAATACAATGGAGACAATACAAGACGCACTCGTCATAACAAAGAATTGCCTAACATCAACAGCATGTGTGCCATTTGAAGGGCCATCAATTGTTAGTAAAACCATCATATAACTTACACTACCTAAACTGACAACTAATTGAAAACATAACAAACTTGACAAAAAAACCTTTTCCTTATCACATGTTGATAACCATATTTAACTTGGACTACACTATCCCCCATATGAATAAGTTGAAGCACAAAAGCAAAAAACTAGAAAAAATTGCAATTAATTGCAAGTAATCATGAGGAGAATTCGGATCTATTTTGAACTTAGGTTGAGTTGCGGAGGTAGAACCAGTTGGCATTGTGATTCCTATAGCAATTTTTTTTGCAATCGACACATTCAAAACAAAAACAAAAAAAAATTGAACAAATAAAATTGATTTATAAACCTAGCTCTTTTGAATCATTCATACATTCATAGAAGAATGGAAAAAACATAGATAAAATTAAACAAAACAAGGTTTCATGTTTGTAAAACAAAAAAAAATGGAAGAAAAAATGAAAAAAGCTTACCTCTTTGCAAAAATATCCTTCTACAATCTTTGTGGAAGCCAATGAATGCTTGCAAATGTGTAGGAATGGCAATGTAATTGTTTGTAGAAACCTCAATGGTCAATATTCAACTCCCTTTGTCGATCCAACAAGCAAAAATGAAAGCTCAACCTCTTGGAATGAAAGTGGTTGTTTGCCAAACAAATGAACAAAAATGAATTTCTTTTGGTGTTTAATGTGATTTAGAACTCACTATTAGGGTTACATTGGGCGCTCGTCAAAGTCAAAGTAAGAAGACAATTAAAAAAATGCAAAAGAGTTGTCACGTCACCTAGGTCGCGAGATCTGCTTGGGTTCGATTGGGTTTGACCTGGGTTCAAACTGGGTTTGCCTGGGTCCAACCCAGACGAACCAAGCCCAAAAAATCAGCACCCAGAAGTGGGCCGACCCAAAACCAGAACCAAGTTTGAACCGAACACGAACCTGCCCCTCAGATCCACGAACCCAGTAACAGAGATATTTTTCATTAATAGCATTTGCTTGCAGAGCAACCCCCTCTCTAACAGAGGATACTTGAGCATTGGTACACTACACACCATGTAGGACATGTAGATTTCAAAAACACCTTCAAGAACACCTCTTCCACTTTTTAATGGCTGAAGATCAAGTCTGATTTTAAAAAGCTTGCGGCAGTGTATGATATTTGCAAATGGAACAAGGGGGGAATGCCACATCATTTGAAATAGAATGTAGAAAGTAGTTTCTATGGACATCGTTATAGACCTGTCCATCTCAATGGCAAAGGCTCAACTATTATAATACGGCACTAAGTATGCCCACTTCATTACTTTTGAGTACTCCAATTACTGGTCTGGAGTCGCTGATTTATTCTTCCAGAATGTTTATAAGCTCCATATCTGTAATGTACACCTTTGTTCTATAAGTTCCACACCAAATTTTTTGCAATTTCACAAATTGTTCAACTCAGGCATTTTGTCAAATAGTTGCAGATCTCACAATTGAAAATAATTGTTTTCTTGTTTCCAAATGTTGTAACAGCAAACTCACATCAACCACCACTAATTTAAATTTTCAGTACTCAGATTCAATAGCTACTTTGATAGCAATGAGCCAAATCACTACGGATATGATATTAAACAAAGATTTTTGAACTCAGCAAATAATAAACTGTTTATATTAAAATTTAAACATTTGTCTGACTTGTAGCATGCTTCCCCTGTGCCTTAATCATTCAATCTGGTATGACCATCACAAATGTACGGTTCCTTTTCTAAAAATATGTTGACCCTAGCAATTGTACATGTTAGTTTTAAGATCAGATGTAATGCACAGAAAATTAATTCAAAATCAACACAATGACACAGCAGATACCCTGGGAAAACCCTCCTCTTGAGGGAGAAAAACCCAGCAACAATATATCACTTATATATTGAATATAACAAAGAATGTCTCCTTTGCAATGAGCCGATTGGAAGGCCAACAACAAGCATCACAAACTGATGCACACACAGAAACAATATGATGTAATATGCTGATAAATCTACGCCTCGAATAATGCCGAACTTGATCTTTGATGAACTTCGATCTGCCTTGAATAAATTCGCACCAAGTGAATGAAGTGAATGCAAGAACAAATGAGATTGAATTGATGCCAAGTGAGATACAATGAAGGTGTATATATACATGGTAGGATGGAGAGACGTGACCTTTCAAAGAACACAAGTCAGCCTTGACAAATAATCGCGCTTCTTACAAGAGGTCGGCTTCCTAAGTAAATCGAACCTCTTCAATAAATATTAATTATCATTAACAAATGACGTGTCTCTTGAGCAATTACAATCTTCTATAAATTAAATAGCCCCAAGGCTATAATTTAATTTAACCAATGATGTAAAGGAGATCGCTGGAAGAATACTACTGACGTTGCCATAAACATCAACACTCCCTCTCAGCTAGGGAGTATACTTCCAGCTGCACAAGACATATCACCTCATCGTGATGTCTACCACTATGGCTACAACCATATGTGGAAAAGAAGAATATCACTTCATCGTGATAATAGATATCACCTCAACATGATATCAACCATAATGGGTACAACCATGTATGGTATGTACAAGTGTTCATCACTTACGTGATGTTGTCATCTCAACATTACGTTCACCATGGCTCTCCCAGAGGGTGAAACACAAGTACAAGAAAATCATCACAGACTCTCACGTGATGTTGTCATGGAGTCACACACATGACATCCACCATGGCTCTCCCAGAGGGGGGAAACAAGGGCTTTCACATCAAAACTCAAAAGAGAAATGCATTAACAAGGGCTTGCACCTCAAATCTCTCTCAAAGAGAAATGCATTAACAAGATCACTGATACTAAGACTCCTTCTCAACTAGGGCAGGATTCTCCACCATACCAAGCTTATCTCAAAGTACACAAACTTTATCCCGAGAGAGGCTTGGTGAGAATATCCGCCGCCTACTCATCAAGGCTGATATACCTCGCCTATATAGCTTTCCTCCATATCCGTGGATATAATGGTATTTGATCTCAACATGCTTGGCCCCGCCATGAAACACAGTTTGATAGAAAGCTTCACACAACTCTATCACAATGAATGATAGTAGGCTCCATTGATTGTCCAAATATAGTTCCCGACTTGTCCCTGGGCCGTCCCCTTTAGGGCCCCCAGCGCTCCCGGCACGTCGTAAGGTCCCGCGCGCCAAAGCCCGGACGCCCACGGGCCCGTCCCGATCAGGACGCTACACTTGTGAATAAATTAAAAGGCCAAAAACACATTAAAAAATAACATTTTTTTATTCTGTTTTTTGACTTATATCTTCTATTTCGCCCTAAAAGGGCACTCATTTCATTCATTTGGCAAAATAGGAGGAGAAGAGAGAGTTGTGAAAAAAAATAGGAGGAGAAGAGAGAGCAACCAGCAACTTGTTGAAGACAAATCCAAGGGCATATATCATTTAGGGAGCTTCATACCAGCAAGGAGGTGGATTGAAAGCTCATTACCAGTGATTTGGAGGAGTTTCTATTGCATTCCAAGCTAAATCTAAGAGGTAAGTTCGATTTTAATTGATTTTTTTGTGTTTTTTTAACAAATATTTCATTGTAATTTGTAAAATCACTATTCTTTTGAGTTTGCATATTTTTTTTACAAACCCTACTTGCAACTTAAATAATTTTAGAAACCCTATTTTGTGCAGCCACATTCATTTGCAAATCATACCATATTATTATTTTCACAATGTCTCATACCCCAGTCAGAAAAGACCCTGCTTGGAAACATGCTGAAATCTTTCCCGGAATGAAAAAAGGAGACGCCAAATGTTTCTACTGCAAAACAATATATCATGGAGGCATAAATCGATTAAAATATCATCTTGCACGCATACCCGCCCATGATGCAGTGGGTTGCCCTGTAGCACCTATTGAGGTTGTTCGTGAAGTGCAGGTGCAATTAGAAACTTTTGAAAGGCAAAAAGAAATGAAAAAGAAACAGAAACAGGAGTTGCTGAGTGTTGGAGTTGGACAGGGACTTGGTGCTGTTGGAGATGCTTCTTCCATGCCTCCATACCGTCCTAGTGCTAGTGCTTGTGGTAGTGCTTCTGTTTCTGCATCAGCAATGCCTATGCGTACTCCTAGTGCTGGTGGCGCTGCTACTGCTAGTGGTAGTGGCAGTGTTAGCATTGGCCCTAGAGTTCGTAAATCTAGGGTGGACTCATATTTTGTACCACGCACTACCCCTGGTTCCCAACCGTCGCTTGAGAGCATGGGTTGGAACAAGGACGCACATGATGCAGCCAAAAAGGCAATTGCAGACTTTTGGTACTACTGCACCATTCCCTTCCATGTAGCCAGGTAATTCTTTTTCGTTTAATTGTTTTAAAATTTATATTTAAATTTTAGAATCTAGATGTATCTCATTATCTCATTATCGAATTCAAATTTTACAATACTTATGTAACTTATCAATTTATTTATGACATGTTATAGGTCACCTTTCTGGCAAAACATGGTTGATGCGATAACCATATGTGGGGCGGGGTTCAAAGCCCCTAGCGAAGATGAATTAAAGGGCCCACTTTTGACTCAAAAGGTGGCAGATGTGAAAGCACAATTAGAGGAGCAACGCAAGCAGTGGAGCATGATTGGTTGCACCATCATGACTGATGGTTGGACTGATAGGAGAAATAGGACATTGCTTAATTTCCTAGTTTCCTCCGGAGGTAATTGTACTTCCTTCAATGCATTGGAATTTGAATTTTATTTAGTGAATCACATAATTTAATATGGCTGATTTATGTTTTTTAATTTATTGAATAATTGGTTTTGCTTATTTTTTCAGGTGACACCGTCTTCATTAAGTCCATTGATGCTTCTGCCCAAATAAAAAATGCCACATATCTGTGTGAGGCTATAGAGGAGGTGATAGCTGATGTGGGGGAAGAAAATGTAGTGCAAGTGGTGACAGACAATGCAGCAAATTATGTTGCTGCTGGTAGGTTATTGATGGAGAGGCACCCTACTATATTTTGGACTCCATGTGCCGCCCATTGCATTGACCTCATGTTGGAGGATCTTGGGAAGCTCCCATGGATCAAAACATGTGTGGAAGCAGCAAAAAACGTTTGCAAATTTGTATACAACCACACATGGGTGCTTAACCTTATGAGGCAATACACGGGGTTGAGGGAGTTGTCTCGTCCTGGCATCACCAGGTTTGCAACAAATTTTATCACGATGCAATCCTTGATTCGGTCAAGGGCAGCTTTGAGGCGCATGTTTACTAGTGAGGAGTGGTCTTCCTCATCCTTTTCTACAAGCACTGCAGGGATTGCTGCGGCTGATTGCATTTTTGATGAGCAAGGGTTTTGGACACCAATGGACAAGATTGTGAAGGTAAAATTTAGTTCTTTATTATGTTCTAATTTTTAATCATATCTTACTTTTATTTGTTTATTTTCATTCACACTTATTTGTGAAACATGTTTGCACTTTGCAGTTTATTGAGCCCTTGCTAGTTCTCCTACGAGTTGCAGATGGGGAGAAGCCCGCAATGGCTACATATATGAGGGCATGGATAGGGCCAAAGAGGCCATTAGATCAGTCTATGGTGGAGTTGAGGAGAAGTATCGTCCCATTTGGGATATCATTGATAGGAGATGGCAAAACCAACTTCATAGGCCCATCCATGCAGCCGCATGTTTCCTGAATCCGGCCTTCCAATTCCACCGCGATCTCCGTGGAGAGAAATTCTTAGTGGGCTCTACACGACATTGGAGCGGATGTTGCCTGCTGTTACTACACAGGTGGTGCAGGAGATAGATGCCTTCACTAAGGCACAAGGGAGACTTCTTTGCACGTCAAATGTGCAAAGATAATAGGACAACATTACTACCAGGTAAAAATATATTTAAGGGCATAATTTTCATCTCTTTATATTATAATTTATTATTAAATGTTGAACTTGAACTTGAAACTTGAAATGAGATTGATTTTGTTTCTTTTTCTCATCTCAGATAGCTGGTGGAATATGTTTGGTTCTGATACACCGAACCTGCAAAATATTGCCATTCGTATATTGAGCCAGCCATGCAGTTCATCTGGTTGTGAGCGCAATTGGAGTATGTTTGAGCACATACACTCCAAGAAGCACAATAGATTGACAGTGGAGAGGATGAACGACTTGGTATATGTTCATTACAATCTTCGGCTCAGATACAGGAAGCTTTTTGACCATGACAAAACCCCGATCAATCTAGACGAGGTTGATCCACAGTCTGAGTGGACCACTGAGGCTACAGATGCAGTCTTTAGTGACGAGGACCTTGATTGGGTGGACCAGGCAGAGAGAGAGGCCGAGGTTGTAGCCATGGCTGAGGAGGAGGCTAGAGCACGAGGAGGCATAGATGCTGTTGGTGAGCGTGGCATGGAGAGTCAGACACAGGCAGAGACTATGGCTGCAGCTGCAACATCATCCAGGCCCTTTAGACGCCTTCGTAGGAAGGATGCTGGCTCCACTATGCCATAGGGCATAGAGTCATAGAACATTTTGATTTGATGTCATATTTCATATTTCATATTTGTATGGAACATTTGATGTCATGGATTTCATATTCCATGAGTTTTGTATACATTTGACTAATTTTATATATCTAAGTATGTTATTTCCTTCAGCAACGCAACTACAATGTGTACCTTATACTTATGTAATCGTTGTATACTTATGCATGTGATCAAATTTGCTTTTATTTGTGTTGTATTCAATAAAGGGTGCTTGAAACAAGTTTTAAATCCTTAAAAATCTCTAAATTTCTAGGGTTTTTCAACTTTTATTCATTTTGCCGCGTCTGCGCCGCGTCCGCGTCCGGATTCGCCGAGTCCCGCGCCGAGTCGCCCTCGCCGAGTCTGAGCCACGTCCGCGTCTCGTTACTATGGTCCAAACAATCCTGTAAGGAGCTTACGAAGCCACACTGCTTCCCGAGCTGCAATGTACTCTGCCTCTACTGTACTCAATGCTAGAGATGACTGCTTCCTGCTGCACCAGGATATCATAGCAGATCCCAAACTGAAGCAACATCCAAAGGTGCTCTTCCAATCAGTGACACACACTGCCCAATCAGAATCAGTATAGCCATGCAACTCCAGATCCACACCTAAAGAATATCTCAACCCATATCCAACTGTGCCATGCAAGTATCTCAAGATATGTTTTGCTGCAACAAGATGTATCTGCCTCGGTTCACACATGAACTGACTAAGTGCACTCACTGCATAGTAGATATCTGGTCTAAGTTGACTAGATACATCAAAGATCCAATCAACTGTTTGTACATCGTGGGATCCACTAAGTCTGAACTAGCTGCAGCCTCCTTCAACTTATGTAGATTGGTCTCCATGGGTGTAGACATGGATTTGCAATCCATCATACCAAACCTCTTAAGTATATCAATGGTGTACTTCCCTTGACTTAGAATCATCTCATCTAGCTTTTGCCAAACTTCTAAGCCAAGGAAGTAATGCATGAGCCCAAGGTCCTTCATTTCAAACTCAGAAGCCAACTCCTTGTTGAATTTGAGAATGAGGTGATCTTCTCCAGTAAGAATCAAATGATCAACATACAATACCAAAATCAATGCTTCACCATCATTACCTTAAAATACAAGTTTGAGTAAGCATCATTCTTAGAGAAGCCCAAGCTTGACAAGTAACGATCAATCCTTTTGTACCATGCACAAGGAGCCTGCTTAAGACCATACAAGGCCTTCTTCATCCTGCAAACATGAGACTCCTTCCCATGTACCTCAAATCCATCAGGTTGCTCAATATAAACTTCTTCCTCGATCACACCATTCAGAAAATTTTCCTTCACATCCATCTGATGAATCTTCCATCCTCTAGATGCAGCAATGGCAATGATGGTTCTAACAGAAGTATAGCGAGCAACTAGAGCAAATGTTTCTTCATAGTCAACTCCCTCTTTTTGTGAGAACCCTCTAGCCACGAATCTTGCCTTGTACTTCTTGTTGTGACCTTTTTCACACATCGCCCCATCGCAAATGGGGACCCCCCCCTAATTTTGGCTTTGCTTTTCGGTCATTTTGTCGTTGTCTCTCTTTTCTACTGTCTGTCTTTCCGGGATTATGCCCGTCATTGAGTTTAAACGTGAAATTTGGCCAAGTCGGAAAATTAGGGTTTCCATCTTCCTTGCCAATTTGAGGTCAAACGAAGTGAATAAATTGAAAATTGAGATTAACATTGTTGTCAGTGTGCTTCCAACAGGCTCTCAGCAAATTTTCATCAGATTCTAAGGTACTTACTATTTTTAGTAAGTGTCCAATTACAGGCAATCCTTCAGCATTTTTGAGATTCCGACTGTCACACTGTGTTCAGAATACATCAGGCCACTCACAGGTTAAATTTGAGTAACGGACAACTTACTATTTTTAGCAGTCCCCGGGACAAATTTCAGGGCTTAAATGCAGAGTTTTCCTTTGCATGTCTGGATATTCATACGGGTTTTCAGAGACCTTAGCGACGATTATAACATGCAAAACGAGACGACAACTTTCAGGTTCAGCCTTTCGAGGCTATTTTTAGGGTTTGCATGTCAGGGTTTCTTTTGCATGTCGATGATTCCTTATGGGTTTTTCGAGAGCTTCGCAATGATGTGACATGCAAATGGAGATAATCACTCAGTAAGGAACTTACTATTTTTAGCAGGTGCGTCCGCCGCTTCCCAACAATTCAGAATCATGAGCTGATCGCAATGCAGCAGAAACGAGAACAAACAGAGATCATTTGATACGCATGCAGAGCAAATTAGGGTTTCCAGCTTCGGGACCTGAAAAGAGGTGCAAAAAGTCAGAATTTTTGAAAACCGGTGTAAACCACCGCGATCAGCATCCTTCAGGCTATCTGCTGGTAAAATTTCAAGTCAAACGGAGCACTTACTATTTATAGTAAGTCATTTTGGAAACAGGCTAAAAATAGCAAGTCAGGCGCATGCGTTGATGTCGACAGACAGGTCACGTGGTGAGGAGCGCCTCATTCGAATTTCAAATCAAACGGAGCTGTGGAGGTACCAGAAACGAGAGGTTACTATAAATAGCAAAACACTTCCCAAAATATGCTATTTTTAGCAGGTCACCCCGAAATGGCAGTGTCAGCAGGGTGATAGAGTCATGAGGATCTAGTGTTCAAAATTTCAAATCGATCTGAGCTTCTGAGTTGTAAGAATTAAGAGGCTTACTATTTATAGTAAGGCATGGAGAAACTGGCAGGGACAAGGAAAAATGGCTAAGTATTGATGTTCATCCCCCTGACATAGCAAAATGCGCCCAACAAGCAAGAAAGTCAACAAGTCAAAGTTTTTCATCCTCCACCACCCTCCAAATGCGCCCAGCTCAAAGTGGATGACTTCAAGAAAAATTCTAAGTATGAATATCCTCCTCACCCCCCTAAATGCGCCCATCCTTCTGGCATGGCAAAATGCGCCCAAAGTGCAAGAAAGTCAAAAGAGTCAACATCTTTTATCCTTCTCCCTATGCAAAATGCGCCCAAATCAGGGCATGTAAGGACAAAAGCTAAGGCGTTGAAGAAGATTCCATCTTCTAGCAAGCTGAAATGTGCCTAAAGAGAGTAAGTCAAAGTAGTCAAGAATTTTCATCCTCCACCATGCCCAAAATGCGCCCAAGAGGAGTTAACAAGAAAGAGTCAAAGAAGTCAAATATTTTCATCCTCCTAGAGGCATCAAATGCGCCCAAATGAGGGCATGTCAAGACAAAAGTAAAGAAGTTGAAGAGTCATTCTTCTCTCTCCTTTGAATAGGCCCATGCAAAAGGAATCTAAGACGTGCTAAAGGGGTAAAGTTGATGGGTAGAAATATACTAAGGGCGTTGAAAAGGCAAGTCCTTCATGACATTAAAATGCGCCCAAGTGTATGAAGTGTGAAATGAAATAAATTACCAAGGCGTGGAAATA
This sequence comes from Sequoia sempervirens, assembly GCA_007258455.2. NCBI lineage: Eukaryota > Viridiplantae > Streptophyta > Pinopsida > Cupressales > Cupressaceae > Sequoia > Sequoia sempervirens. The sequence continues at coordinate 24,585 of VDFB02253035.1, forward strand.
AGATGTTAAATCCTTCACCATGTGTGAAATGCGCCAAGGTAAGATAAGGGGTGGTGAAACAAAATTGATAAGTGAGGCGTTCAAAGTGTTTTATTCACCTTCAAGTGGGATATGCGCCAAGTACAAGATGATAGTGCTAATATGCTAGGCGTTGAAAATGCTAGGCGTTGAAAATGCCAAGGTGGGAAAGATGATAATTGCTAAGGCGTGGGAAGTAAAGTATGCTGGGCGTGGTGAAGTTAAATTTTCCCCTTCAAGTGTGAAGTGCACCTAACATTCAAATGGAGAGTATTGCCAAAGGATGAATAATACATGCCTAGGCGTTGGAAATTGCCAGAGGAAAAATAAAATATGTTAAGTGTGATGTGCTTTCAAGAAATATTTTCTAAGAGAAGTGGATGAATTCTTCTCACCACAGGAGGATGAAATAAAATTCTCTGAGGCAAAATTTTCAAAAGTGCTGAGTGATTTGAAAATTTTCTAAGGCAAAAAAAAAAAAAAAATGTTCTTCCTTAGGAAAAACGCCTAAGTCTGGTGAAGTGAAGAAATCTCCTAAGACATGAGCAAAATTGCCAAAGATGAAGTCCGATGATGCCAGCTTCACAGGGTTGATAAAAATTTTCCAAGTCAAAGCAAAGAAATACTTCAGGATCGAAGAACAAGAATAAACTTGATGAAAGAATATTTTCTAAGGTTCAAAATTCAAGAAAATTAAATGAACCCATTCGTTGTGCACCCATGAGTCTGACGCGTTCTGAAGGAAATTTTCTTCTGGGCATTGAAGATTATCGATGAGGAATGGATTTTAAGGTCTTCCACCGCCTGTCGAGGATTCTGTGATAAAGATTTCAAATGGGCACCAGGTTGATGAATTTTCCTAAGGGAAATTTTAAATTTTCTAAGGCAAATGTGAAGAAAATGTGTTTTCAAGGTGAAATCCTCCAGACGATGAATTTGAAAGGAACTGCCTAGATGAATTTGCTCAAATTCTTCGTAAAGACAATCTTCTTGAGCCAGAGATGAATAAAATCGTCAATAACCCAGCAAATGAAATGAATTTCTCAAAGATGATACGCCCTTGAGGAAGATGGGTTGAAAATTTGGCTAAGGCATGAAGAATTTGAACGCGAAGCTGGCTAGTGAAGACGATGAACCCTTGGAAGTTAAAGTGCGAAAATCCTGGTAAGTAAAGTTAAGATTATATTATGAAGTGTTCTGATACCCTTCTCCTTGCTTGTTTTGCAGGAGGAATGTCGAGATCAAGCGATGATGACTTAAGGTGATGAAGAAAGTAATCCAAGATGATGGAAGCTCGAGCAAAGTTGAAGAACAACGTCAAGAAGAAGATCAAGAGCAGTTGAACTTCGAATTCTATCAAATTTTATTATCTGAGGAGGCGATCTTAGAGACTCTTTTACCCTCCTCCAAACAATCAACAGAATTGGCTGAATGCGAAGATCGAGAGCAGTGTGAACGCATTTCAAGGATGGAATCTTCTAGAAGGATGATGGACATTATGGCTCATTTATTACCCCACTCCTCTTGGTGGCGGTTTTTAGGGCGAATCTTGTTTAGGGCTAAGGTGGCACAATCTGGGCCACCCAGTCGATTGTAATCTAAGCCGTCCGTTGGACTTGGCCATCTATAAAAGGGGGAGTCCCCCTCATTTGTATCTCAGTAGACAGTAGAGAAGAGTAGAATAGACATAGAGTAGAGGGACAACTTAGAAGTAGCTTACTATAGATTGATAGTGTAGTTTGAAGAAGAGGGAAAGTTTTCCCTTTGAAAACTTTGTAAGAAATTGTTGTGAACACTCTCAATAAAAGAGTTTTTCATTGATGGTGAATTTTGTCTTTGTTGTGAGTAGCTAGCAAGGTTTCTTCGTCCTTCCGATTCAAATGGTAGCATAAAAAGTTCAAAGTAGTATAATTTTCATTCCATGAAAGTAGATGTTAGCTGTGGAATGTGGTGTTTGATCTAAGCAACTTCGTCTATCCATACCACTAGTGTATTTGCTGATGGTGAATGCGCCTTGTGTGGTCAACTGGAATATCATGTACTTAACTTCAATCACAGTTTGAATAATGGTATGCGTCATTGTGATGGTATCTTTATGTCAAGTGGTGGTTTGAACATCTTTAGTCATCTCCCTTGAAGATTGCACCGACTCCGTGGAAGCTGATCTGAGGGCAAAGCGAAGTCCGGTTAGAAGCTTGCTAAAGTTGAGCTCCATATCCCACACCTTAGAGTAGATTAGAATCTTCTTAACCTTACACCATTTCAATTCAGTACTTTTTGGTTAGAATAGGAAACCCGCGCTTCATAGACAAATCTTTCGAGCATTTGAATTCCTTCCTCCGCTGCTGAACAATTCCGTAAGTCCCCTTGAAATACCAGCAAATCACATCGAGCCAACTGAGCCTATTCGCACTAAAGGAACCTTGGAGTTGAACACACGAACTTTCTTGCAATCTTAGCGTGTAGAATACTTTGATCAAGAGAGAATAGGGTAGCCGTTGGCCACTTTATTCTGCATTGGTGCAGTCACGAAAAACACATCAACACTTCTCAATGCTCCCATCAGCCGCATGCTTGATCTTGAAGAGCCATTTTGAAGATACCACAGATTTGCCTTCGGGTCTAGGAACAATGTCCCAAACATCATTCTTGAGAATTGACTGATACTCCTCTGTCATAGCATCTCTCCAAACCTGTTGACTAGAAGCTTCCTCAACACTAGAAGGCTCGGACTGAATAATCTGACTCATCAAAGCAACATAACTAGAGAACTTATGCAGTCTCTTACTTTCTCTGAAGGTACCTCTTGGAGCTGTAAACCTTTCTGCCTAATGCATTGTTTTCCTAGCCCATAGAGGTCTCTTTTTCCCAATCACAATATCGGTAGGCCCATCAGTAGGTTCCAAGGGTTCAACTGGATCATTATCTTCCTTCAGTTCTGAAGTCTCCCTCTGAATCTCAGGAGTATGGTCAACTTCCATATCCTGAGGAGACTCTTCACTATCAATCTCCATGTGAGTACCCTGGGATCTCCTGAATGCAACATCTTCCTCAAATGTGACATCTCTACTAATGTCGATCAACTTCTTACCTAGAATGTATATCCTATATTTTGATGTCTCACTGTAACCCACAAGTATTCCCTTCTTGCCAGAAGGCTCCAACTTTGTTCTCTTTTCTTTCGGAATATGAACATAAACTGGACATCCAAAGATCCTCAAATGACTCACTTTTGGCTTCTTCCCAGTAAAGGCTTCTTCAGGAATCATGTTCTCTAGGATCCAATGAGGACTTCTATTTTGAACATAGATTGTTGTCCTAGATGCTTCTGCCCATAGGAAGGTTTGCAGATCCTGGTCATGAATCATGGTTTTTGCTGCTTCCACGATCAATCTGTTCTTCCTCTCTGCAACACTGTTCTGTTGAGGATTATAAGGAACACTGAATTCCCTCTTAATCCCAGCTTCAATGCAATAGTTCTGAAAGCTGCCGGAGGTATATTCTCCTCCATTATCAGATCTCAAGACTTTGATCTTCTTCCCGAACAAATTCTCCACCTGAGCTTTGAATTCTTTAAACCTTTCTAATACTTCCTCGGATTCTTTAGATTTCAAGAAATAAATCCAAGTCTTTCTAGAGGAGTCATCAATAAAAAGAATGTAATACAAGAAACCACTCGAAGAAGCAACAGACATTGGACCACATAAATCAGAATGAATGAGATCTAGAATACATTTGGATCTACTTTCTCTACTATGAAATGGAACTTTTGTATTCTTACCCATTGTGCAACCTTTGCAAGTGCCTTCATGCTCCTGGTTGAACTTTGGAAGGCCAGTAACCATCTTCTCCATGATAGGTAGAGCTCGGAAGTGAAGGTGAGCCAATCTTCGATGCCATAGATCACACAAGCTGGAAGAGTCATGCACTAGAGCCTGGAGAGGGCGAGTGCATAGCCTATAGAGGCTCTCATGTCTAACTCCAATTACTCGAGCAGTCTTGAAGTTGGAATTCTTCGTCCACACAAGTACTTTGCCTTTGGAAAAGGCAACTTGGTACCCTTTATCTTCCAAGGCAGAAATGGAAACAAGGTTGCGTTTGATGCCTAGAACATAAAGAACATCACTCAACTGCAGTGTAATGCCGGAATCCAAGTGAAGAGAGAGGTACCAATTCCTATCACTGAGTAGCTAGCATCATCTCCAATGATAACTTGTTCACTAGAGTCTCTTTCCACCAAGTTTGATAAATGCTCCCTAAAACCAGTGATGTGTCGAGAAGCACCTCTGTCGATCAGCCAAGTGTTGGTGTCGGTAGGTACATTGCTTGACAATACCGAATAGAACAAATATTCACATGAGTCCTTCTGCGGAGAGGCATCATCAACATCTGCAATGGTGGCCTATTGCTTAGGCCTGGTTGGACAATGCTTAGCAAAGTGGCCAAACTTATCACATCTAAAGCATTTGACTTTGGATAAGTCTCTCTTCTTCTTAAATGCAGGAGCACCATCATTTCCTTTATCTCAATTCCTCTTTAAGAATCCTGAGCACCATCATTTCCTTTATCTCGATTCCTCTTGAAGAATCCTTTCTTCCCATCTTTCCCTTTCTTCTTCAAAGATTGAGAGGCGAGAACATAAATGTCTTCATTAGTTGAACTTTGACCAACGCCTCTAGCCACCAACCTAGACTCCTCTTGAATGCAGTCTGCCCTTAAACGATCAAACTTAGGAAGTTTCAATCTTGCACTGATTCCTTGAATGTAGGACTCCCATGATGAAGGAAGACCATTAAGAGCAAGCATGGTCAAGTCTTTATCATCAACCATATGACCAATTGTAGAGAGTTGATCTCTCAATTCTGAAATCCTCATCAAGTAAGCAATCACAGTTTCTCCTTTCGCCATCTTCACATGGTGAAGTTGTTGCTTCAGTGCAAGTGCCCGGCTGGTGTTGTTGATTTCGTACATCTCCTCCAAAGTTTTGAACATGTCTCTTGCCGTCTTCAACTTGGAGACAATCGGAACAATATGATCCTTAACGGAATCAACTAACATCTTCTTTGCCTTGATGTCTTTCTTTGTCCACTGCACCTTCTCTTCTTCCTCCATTGGTTTGGGAACTTTGGTCTCCACAAACTCAGCCAAGTCATTCTCTTCCAAGGTGAGCATGATTTTGAACCTCCATGATGTGTAGTTAGATGCTCCCTCGAGTCTATCCTCAATCTTAAGACCGTTCGCCATCTTGACTAAAATAGAGATAGACAAAAAATGATAAAGAGAATAAAGAGTATTGCTGCAATAACAAATCTGATCACGATCTTCTTCAAACCCGCTCTGATACCATGTTAGTTTTAAGATCAGATGTAATGCACAAAAAATTAATTCAAAATCAACACAATGACACAGCAGATACCCTAGGAAAACCCTCCTCTTGAGGGAGAAAAACCCAGCAACAATATATCACTTATTTATTGAATATAACAAAGAATGTCTCCTTTACAATGAGCCGATTGGAAGGCCAACAACAAGCATCACAAACTGATGCACACACAGAAACAATATGATGTAATATGCTGATAAATCTACGCCTCCAATAATGCCGAACTTGATCTTTGATGAACTTCGATCTGCCTTGAATAAATTCGCACCAAGTGAATGAAGTGAATGCAAGAACAAATGAGATTGAATTGATGCCAAGTGAGATACAATGAAGGTGTATTTCATAATGGGATGGAGAGACATGACCTTTCAAAGAACACAAATCGGCCTTGACAAATAATCGCGCTTCTTACAAGAGGTCGGCTTCCTTAGTAAATTACACCATTTCATAAATCGAGCCTCTTCAATAAATATTAATTATCATTAACAAATGACGTCTCTTGAGCAATCACAATCTTCTATAAATTAAATAGCCCCAAGGCTATAATTTAATTTAACCAATGATGTAAAGGAGATCGCTGGAAGAATACTACTGATGCTGCCATAAACATCAACAGTACGGCAGCTCTAAACTGCAACAGATATTAAACAAGTTCAGTAGATACATAAATCGAATGCTCAGCAGAAAAAAACTATACAGTAGAGTATGATGGTACAGCCGCTCACTTGGGTAACGATAACTTTTTCCCCTCAGTCGCACCTTATTATTTAGAGTTCAAAACAAATATCGTCTTCATTGACCATGTCACCCTCATAATCATCCAATCTATGGCGGTTAAAGAAATAATATTCCAGAGAATCTATGTTTTCTTTAATGTCTACGCATCCCAGATTTTTTACTTTAACATTGCTCATGTCTCAATTAATGATTTGGTTGAAGATACACGGCTCCTCCAACACTCGTACGGTAAAGTACGGCAACCTTTCCTTACTCCAGATTCAATTTAAATTAATACCCTTGCTTCATTAAAATCTGTACATAATATTACGTCTCTTCTTAAGGCTATGATTTCAAATTGGAAGTTGCACGACTTCTATATTGGTTGTATGAAATAAACTCCAAATTAAATCGACCCCCGATATATTTATAACAGATTTAGGAAACAATAAATCTATTTTAGATTATCATTCAATCCTTTATTGCTAGCAAAGATGTAATACCAACTAAGAATTCCCTCTAAATACATCTGAAAAATGATTACCATTTAAATCTCCGATAAATCAACTTTGGCATCAGCACAATCCCTAAGACGAGACTATTTGCAATCACCCCAATAATATTTTTCAGCTTCGGAGGTGATATTCTCCATGAAGTTTTACGTCCTCATGAAGTTCTGTAACAGCAGCAAAACCACTTCTCCCAAAATTACATGCCTACCCAAAAAATGCCCAAAACTCACTTTATTCTCTTCCTGTACCTCCACACAACATTCTTGAAATTATCGATATTAACTTTTCATTTAATTCCTTTCTTCAAAAATAATCTTTATTTCGTCAAAAAGTGACTTCATTAAGTTTATTAACTTTTCCGGCACTTGAGTCACTTTAAACTCACATTAAATAAATTTTATTTATGTTGCCTTTTAATTTATGTTTTCTCCAACAACTTACAATTAAATATTAAATATTAAATATTTCTCACACAGCCAGCTGAAGATGCGGAAAATACAAAAACCAATTGGAGATGACATCTGAAGGTGCCACAATACACAGGGCTCATCGGGAACAGCAAACATCCCCTCTGGTACGACTAACGATCACCGATATCACCAAAGCTAATTACGACACTGACATGACCAAAAATGGGGACATTACAATATCATATGTGATTGAGATACCAGTCTGGAAATCAATCTTTAGTCGACACTGTTAAACTTATGAACATAGATATGGTGAATACAACAAGCCTCAAAAAGCTATAGTCCTCAAGGATTCTCATATATGCTCAACAGTTGGCGGCAAGTGACAACTAACAACTCAGCATTAAAATCATGTGCTTTATTCATTGTCAGAATGCACTTATGTTAACATGATTAACAGCGTTCATAAAATCAAAGACAAGAAAAGAGGGATCTCAGAAGTTCAAGACATGACATTAGCTTCAAATTTGGTTGTTTTTAGGACAGCAGTAGGCGAGACATTCTTGGTTATGAAAAGAGAAACAAAACTTAATCATCATCAATGATAAAAATCTATGAGAACAGATAAAAGGACTATTCATTGCACAAGATAGCTTCAAATAGGTGTTTCAAATTTCTCTAGCGTAAGTTCTAGGGGAAAGTACCAATCATTTGGTTGTGTAAGATATGGATTTGAATCATAACATGTGATCACAAGTACTTATTTGAATATTCAAGTATAAAAAGAGCTGAGAATTAGAGAAATTGTGTTATGATATTTCTTGGAAATATTTGTAAAAATCAGAAATATAGTAGACCACTTCAAGGGGGTGACCTCCAATAATCAAATAATAATATATGAATTCAATATGGTATGATATAATGATAGGGGAGAGAGTTATCTTCCATATTTATAGGCTAAACTATGTAGGGAAATACCCCTTCATCCTAATTAAGGGGTATTAGTGTATTAACTAATATTTATGTTAGGGTTACGCATGCCACAAGTGCTTATCCTTAGGAATATATAATATATACTTGTGAATATATCATATTAGGATCATAACATTCCCTTCCCCTCAAAATAAGCATTGCCTTCAATGCTTAGCAATTCTAAAATCTTTCATATGAATCATTCATCATTCCATGTTGAATCTTTAACTGGAAAATTCTTCCAATTGATTAGGAATTTTGATGAGGCTCTATTTTCCAATCTGATTTTGGAAATTCCATAAATTTTTTGGATATTTTGTATGAATACTTTTTCTATAATATTAGTGGAAAATATATGAGAAAGTCAAAAAAAAACTAGACATTCTTAATTAGTTTATCCACAACAAGCCAAATTACATCAATATTATTTATCTTTGGCAGCTCCATAATGAAGTCCATTAATATTTTTACCAAATGTTGTATTGGAATGCCTAATATTTGCAAGATGGTGCAGGGGCACCATGTCAAATCATGTAAATATGGTCACTTGATAGATTTTAGGATGTTTTGAGTCTTATGTTATGAAATAAGGTCATAATAGACCATTTGAAATGTAACTAGAGTCATTTGGGGTCAATCTTGCAAAAGTTGTCATGGGCAAAATGCAAAAATGCAAAAAAATGGAAGCCCAACGGTCAGGAAGTTTAAAGGGTTGTTTGAGTCGGTTGAGTTGGTTAGTTTTTGGTGTGTGTGGTTTAAATATGCTTGTAAATCTCGAGGCAGGGGTTGGAGAGTTGTTTTTGAAGTTTAACAATAATTTCCCTGTTTTCCTTGAAAATTTTGTGTGTTTTCATACAACTTTGCTGCTACAAGTTACTGTACAAGTCCGTACAAGGAAATATTGGTCTAAAAGCTATTGAATTTGATGGAGGCATGAAGTAAACATCATTTTGGTTTTGATTTGATTGAATTTCATAGAGATTGAAAAATTTTATTAGCATTTTACTAAGAACGGGTTGTAAACCCTGTTTGGAGGGTTTGAGGGTATTCAAAATGCACAAATGACCCATTCCACCGGTAGATTTGTTTGAAACTTGGTGGAATGGGTGCATCTAGGTAGGGTTAGATGTTCAAGTAGGTTTCAGGAGAAGAGAGTAGGGTTTGAGGACTTTTTGTTGTTGCCCTAGTAGATTTTCAATCATGTTTTGAACAAAGAACGGAGGTTAAGAGTTGAAATGTGTTGAAAAGGCATTGGGACAAAATGGAAGATGGTTTGGGAAGCATGTGCAGACTTAGCATGATGTGTCTGAGGTGTTGATAAGGTGAAATAGGGCTTGGAGTGCATAGTTTCAATAAACCCTCCTTGAATAAGCATAAAGTATAAACAAGCCTAGATAAGGATTTTGTGGTTTGGTGACTTTGTGGGCATTTCTCTTGATAAAAGTTCTTGTTTTTGGCTATTTGCAACCTGGTTGTGGTCCTGCCATGGAGATTTGAAGTTGGAAGAGGGTTTGGTTTGCACTTGCCTTGCAAAACAGGGCTAATTGTGGCTAATAGGGATAGCAAACATTTTTTAATCTAGTTCATAAATTCCCATTGAGATTTTTATATGATGGCAATTACCACCACAAGGTAGTTGTTTCACATTAGATATCATGACTTGAAACTAAGAGACAAGATAAACAAAACAATTGAGTTCATTAGCTAATCTTTTATCGATAAAGTTATGTGTACTACTAGTATCCACTAACACTTTCACATTTTTCTTTTTTATATTACCAATTACTTTCAATATTTGTGGTGCATTTGTTTCATGCAATGTATGTAGGCAGATAATACTACTTTCTTTTTCCCTAGAATCCTCATTCTTAAGTTTTATATTTGGTTCTTTTGCAGGTACTTCTCCCTCTTCTTTAACCTCGTTATTTTTCTCACTACTAGAACACTTATTGACCATTTGCAATCACAATTCCTACAATCTCTTGTTGAGGAGAGAGCTTACTAATTTCTTTTATGTTAAAGAATTTGTCCATGTTTTCGCCAGTAGCATCAGTCACATTTTTATGATTTACTCTCATGATTTCACCTTTGGTGGTGTTTTGTTTATCAATATACAATGCATTAAGTCCATTGTTGTACACCATGTTGAATTTGATGCAAACGAACACCATGTTGAATTTGATCCTTAAGTCCATTGATGTACACCATGTTGAATTTGATGCAAATGAACACCATGTTGAATTTGATCCTTAAGTCCATTGATGTACAATTGTAGCCTTTGGTAAGGTGTCACCTCGTGTTACACCCCGATTTTATAGCTACTATTGCATAGGGCAATTGATTGTAATGTTTGAATCTTTGTGATGAATAAAACATGATTGATCTTGTTATTAAATGAATGTGTCCTATTTGAATGATTGTCTCATTTGACTGTTACTTCTATTGATTTAATTCTTGATTAAATGTTGCATACAATTATGGAATAATGTTATTCTAACTTGTGAGATGTTTTTACCTTGTTATGAGCATATGACTGCCGATGTCATGTCATGGTGTGCAGGTATGAAGATTGTTCCTCCGGACGGAGGAGAGACATCATTCGGGGAGGAGCTTGGTCAGGTAAACAGTAACGATTACCAAATTGAGCATACACACACATCAGTATAGGCTCTAAGAAACCAAATCAGTTATGTTGGTCTAGATAAGTCATCCTTAGGCTTTAGGAGTTATGTTTACTTCTTTGTGCTTTGAAAAGTGATGATTACTTATTTTTCTGACTTACTATACTTTTGACCTTAGTGTGGAAAACGTGAATGATTATATGTTAATAGGTCGAGTGAGTATGTGTATACATGTATATAATGTACACGTATCCATATGTATATACATGTCAATACATACGTATGCTCGGCAGATGGATATGCCCATATGTACGTGTCGACATGATATACATACATTTACGTGTACACTGCGTACAGTGATATACATATATATACATACCCACGTTACCTATTGCCTATGAATAATGATGTTAATAATAATATTTTATTGGAATTTACATATATTCGTATTTACACGAATACGTAAGTATGTATATTGAAAGTATGCTGACTGGCTCACAATATACATATTTAACAATTAATACATATAAGTGTAAATATTTAAATATGTAAATGTTTATATATTTAATAATATATAAGTATATATTATATTATAGTTTTACTTAATACATATATGTATATATTTAAATATATTTAAATAGTAATATTTAAATATATATATATACATATATATCGGAGTAAATAAATCTATAATAGAAATATATAAATATATATATATTAAATATATAAGAATAATTGAATTTAATATTATTACCATAAGTAATTTGGGAAATAAATTTTATATTACTTTGGGTAATTTTGGAAATTGAATTTTAAAATACCTTGATAAAATTGTAAAACGATTTTTACTTTGCATAAGTAAAGTCTTATTTAAAGACTTCATATTATTACTTTGGAAATATTTGAATAAGTCAAATATGAAGTATTAAATATTTGGAGTTTTTATTGAAACACACAATCCCGTGAAAACTCTATGAATGGGATTATTACATTTGAAGACTTTATAAAAAGGATATAATATGTCTTTAAATTGAATCGAATTTATTTGGCAAAGCACACCAAAGTGAAATATTTCATTTTAGACTTTAGGAAACTATTCGAAATGAAAGCAAAGAGAAAATAAAAGAAAACATTTGCCGTGAAGAAACATGGCGCTGAAAACTCACGCACCTGGGAGGAGCGATTCTCCTGGGAAGAGAAACTCAAACCCAACTAGAAAATGGGCGACGCAACAAGAGAAGGGATGAGGTGTATGGAGTCTTGCCTTGACCAATTCACAAAATGGTGAGTCATTTCCTCATGGGCGCCTAAACAGATGAGTTCCTGTAGGTGGTGTTTTTCCTTTCTGAGTTGAATTATTCATGATTTGCTGGCTCAAATAATGACGAATCACCTCCATTTTTTATGACTAAGGGTTTAGAAACCCACCAGGACTTCTTTTGAATATTTCTGGGCTATGTGTTGTCATCCAACATGCCTTCTTAAGTGGAAAATTGTTGCATTTCGGGCCTATAAATATAGACACCATGCCATTTACTTTCTACCACTTGTGCAATCCGAGTTTAGCTTTTTCTCTGAGTTTTTATTTCTAATTCGTTGAGCTGTTTGCATACTCCGTTTTGCTGAGTTAGAAAATACAGCGACTTTACCAGCAATTGCCATTAACGGTGAATTTCCCAAATTAAGCTGAGAGTGATACCATTGTGAGTTTTGTGTTGAGTAAGGAATTAGTGGAGAATACACTTTTGAGATTAGATTGATAGGGAGTTGTTATAGAGTGAGAAATCATTGAGATTGTGGCAGCTCGATTCAAAGAGGGATTGGAAGAACAATTTTGAAAGGAGAAGCTTTTAAATACAGGCATGGATTTTCTTCATTTTGTAATTCCAATTTGAGAGTTGTTTTCTATTATCTTGTGTTTGTTTGTTTTACTTAGTTTTTAAAGAATAGAACTATAAAGCAAAACATTTACTAGATATGCATAAAAGGGGATTTATGTGAAAAGAACTTAAGGGAATAGTTCATTTATCATAAAAGGGGATTTATGTGTAAGGAGCTTAAGGGATTAGCTTTACTTACTTTGCATTATAGGGAAATAATGGAAAGAGAGGTTTTATGTGCATTTGATTGAATATTGCATTTTTGTATGATCTCCGTATATGGAGAATACGTAGAGTAAATAATATCTACTAGGAACGAAATGACGTCAAACCAAGTATGATCCTTAGCTTATGTTATTAGGTTAACTCTGTCAAGCTTCACTCCTAGGATAAAGATTTCCGTAATCAGGAGTTAGGATATTAGATACTTGTTTATTGGCTCATTTCTAGTAGACTGTTTGAGGTAGGAGGTTTGGGGTAAACTGAACCCATTGAAGGACATAGCCTACACGTAGAATAAGATAGCCCAAAGTCAAATCGGCCCTGAGTAGTGTTTATGATAGATGACCTTCATTCGAAGTACTGAATGAGAATACTTTGGCCAAAGTAGTGAAAGGTACGACATCCACTTAGGTGTGAGATTTTTGAGACTACACTGTCAGTTCATTGTGATCCGAGTACTAGTTCAAGATTATGAAATAGTAAGGTTCTAGTTGTGTAGGACACAACACTATGCTTAGTTGGTAATCGTTAAAGGATACCCTACCAATCTCTTCTTCGAAGGGAGGGCCATCTATCTAACGATTGGTGTGCGGGGGACCGCATTATAAGTCCGTGGTTGGCGGAAAAGCGCCCGAGTGATGTTTCTCCTCCACAGTAAGCGGCCGATGTACCAAGATTTGAAAGGACGGATTCTTGGACCTTCTTACTTCTATTTGTGCAAAAGCTTACGAGCTATGTATGTAACTGTATTACTATTGAACTCTAATTTATATTTGCAATGAAAATGAAATTCATGTGGAAACATATTGTAACTTGTACATATTTAACAATAAAGAAAGGAAAAATTTTATTGTATTATCTTTGTTACTTGTTACCTTTACATGTTTAAAGTGAGATTTGGAAAATTTTAAATTACCCAAGGAATAGGTCGTTACACCTCGGGAGCTCTAAGTGCCAATCTCAAATGCTCGGCATTATATTCAAATAAATACCTTAATTGTTTTAAATTTTTTAGTTGGGTAAAATAGCTTTCAATGCATAGTTGCTCATAGAAGGTTGCTAATTCTTTACTAAATTCTTTCCAACTGAACAATTGTCCTTCTATATCACCCACCTTCCATTGATACCATTGGTGAGGTCCTAATTCTAAATATACTAAAGCTATGTCAACCATGGCATTATTTGGTATATTGTGAACTTTAAATTGTTGTTCTATGAGGCTTATCCATGAAATTACATTTCTACCATCAAATATATGAAAATTGCAGCCTATAGAGCAAATTAATGAAATTTTGACTAAACTTTGACCACTAAATTAAAGGATGTGTTTTATTTCCAATAGTAAATTAAAAGAACTAACCCTACTTTGTCTTGTATAAGCTTTTCAAAAATTTAAAAAAATCCTATAATTTCGGCCTATAAAGAAAATTAATGAAAAAAAGTAAAATATTAATAAAGTTTAGAAAGATTACCTTCAAAGTCTAAATTTTTTTCTGAGAGCTTAGCCAATACATACCTCAAAACTCAAAAAAAAAAACAAAACAAAACAAAATTCGCATTGGTCTAGAAGTTATGGTAGAAACACAAAAATTGGCCCAAATCGTAGTTCTAATACCACTTGTTATGATATTTCTTGGAAGTATTTATAAAAATTAGAAATATAGCAGACCACTTCGAGGGGGTGACCTCCAATAATTAAATAGTAATATATGAATTCAATATGGTATGATATGATGATATGGGAGAGAGTTATATTCCTTATTTATAAGCTAAACTATATAGGGACATGCCCCTTCATCCTAATTAACGGGTATTAGCATATTAACTAACATTTATGTTAGGGTTAAGCATGCCACAAATATTTATCCTTAGGAATATATCATATTAGGATCATAACAATTTGTCTTGATTCAAAATATGAAAAACCATTATTATTATTGTTCATTGTGACTAGAATACAAATTGTTTACAAGAGCCTTTGTCCAAATATATAACCACGATCATTCATCCTTGGCAGAAGAAAGCACTGGCCATTTTGTAATTACTTTTATCCAAGCATCAATATTGTATCCTGAAACTGGTTATTACAGCAAGCATATAAGAACACATGTTGTAATATCCCCAATGGGATCTGCCATAAAATTTCAGTTTTCTGCCCTATATTTCTGAATTAATTTTCTGCACTTTTCCGATTTATGTTTCTGCTCAAACCCTAGGACAGAATTCTGATTTTTATTTTCAGAATGATAAACACTTATAGGCATCCAATAAACATATGCCAAACATCCATAAAACCATGCCACACATATAGATAATATCAACTATGATAGCAACCATGAAAATCAACCATCCAAATGTCAAACATAGGTCCAATAAATCTGATTTCTGATTAAAGAAGTCTGCTGCTAAGAAACTAAATATTCTGGACTGCTTTTACAATGAATTCATGGGCTCAAACATGCCAAACATATGCCCAGATTTCTGCTCTACAAATCAGACCTAAAACTATGATTGTACATACCAAATATATGCAAAATAGTCTTCAAATGTCAAACATTAGATAGCCAAATTCCTCCTTGGCAAGCGCTTAGGTTTTGTTGCTCCAAATATGCAAAGTTGCCCTCCTAAGGTTGGCGCTCAGATCTGCTCCAAAGTGGTGCTCCAAATTAGGGCAAAACCCTAATGAAATATGCTTACAAAATTGCCACAAAAATGCTACTCCAAATCTGATCTTCAAATTTGATAATGCAATGATGCTCCAAATCTGATCTACAAATCTGATTAGGCAATGATGCTCCAAACTTCCAATGGCTCCAATGAAATGCAATTAGAACTCGGTTATGAGTCTTCCACAAGATGAGTTAGGTTTTCGTCCAACTCACCATATTCAAGGCTTTTTGTCCTTGGAATAAAGCCCAACTGAAGTTGCAGCCAAAGAGAAGAATCTCCAAATGAAAGTATGATATGAATGGATACCCCCAAATGACTTGCACTTTACTTTCTTTTATAGCCCTCCAAAAAAACCTTAACAAGGCTGACGACCTTTATTTATTTATTTTCCTTTTTTCTCCTCCAATCTTGGCTGACCCCAAGAAAGTATTCTTATTTTATTTTATTTATTATTTATTTATTTAATTTATTTAATTATATTATTATATTTTAATATTATATATTATATATACTAGTGTTTAAAAACACTATTAAAATAGGGTGGATTCGGGGCAAGAAAACGGGGACATTACAATCCTCCCTTCCAAGAATAGCTTGCCCACAAGCAATTGCAAGCCTGGATACTAGCAAAACAACCTCAAGTGGCAAATCTCTCCAACTAGTCAAGTACTCCATGATCACCCTACTCAACTTGTGGCTACTCCTCCCATAGTGAATATGAAAAATAGTATGCAAAGTGAGTTTTGATGGCTAGAAATGAAACAATATTATCCATACACACTCAAACTCAAGTTTGCTCCATCCCTCAACCTCTAAAATTCTGCTCCACGTCCATGTAACCTATCTGTGTAGCTGTAGGAACAAGAATACCAAATCATCAACCTCAAGTGTTGTCAATTATCTTCCTTCAAAAGCTACTCTATCCACAAACGCTAAGTCTATCAAAGATAAAGCATCATGCATATCCAAAGCCTTAAAGAATGTCATGCCTACCAACATGTGATAGGTGATATCATGACCTCTGAAGCAGAACCACCTACACCAAACCTTTTGCTGCTCCACTTTGATACAATTATCACTTGACCAAAACTTGTGAAGCAACTCACCAAGATCCTTGTGAAGTATTATATCAATCACACCAACACCGAGATACCAAGTTATTACACCATCACTCCAACTGAAAATGAATACATAAGTGTCTCTCATCATGCCACCATAACAAACTATCCTCCTAGACCTGAATTGTCTCATATGGATGTGAAAAGTGTCCATCATATGTGCATCACCAAGCATGCAAATCTGCTCTAGGCTGCTGGTGCAAATCAGAACAGCACTGTGAAAACTGGAAATCAGACCTATGATCATGCCACAAATGCTTCTATTGTCATAAGATGATAGGATCTCATCATCATGCAACCTCCCAACGTTGTAGTGACAATCCCATGCATACCAATCCATCCAAACAGCTGCAAACATCAATGGGCAATCTGAAAACTCTATGATCAGCAATATAGAACAGCCATCAATCATCAAGGAGTGAGCTGAAAACAAATAGATTGGGTCTCAAAATTTTCTACTCTAATGCTCATTTCCTGTCTTGGACTATAGTCCAGCTGAAACTCAACATCCCCATGAATATACACCTCCAAATCGAATACCTCCATCTCCTTCAAGTTTTGAAGCTAGGACAACATTGTGTTCACTTAAAGGATCATCATCATGATAGCATGGTGTTAAAACATAAGTAGGCTCATTGAACTCTAGAAGAATGGTAAAACTCTTAACCAAATCTGAATCACAGATGTTCTTCTCTACATATGCATAACAATCATTATTTGCTGATCCACAAAGTATATGCACAACTTCCACCTCCTTAACCTTGACTTGAGTCTTCAATTGGCCCTCCAAATGATGTGTTCCATGAACCTTATGATTAAAGTCATTTTCTGATTTGTTTTGAAAATCATACCTCTCAACAAGTTCATGCAAATCTGATTGGTCTTCATTTTCTACCATCATAAGGGGTTCATCCTGTAGAGGTTCAACCATCATAGTTTCTTCCCTTGGAATTATTAGAGATTAATGAAGAAGTGTATTTTGCTGCTGCCTCTCATGATCCATGTGACTGAACTGTTCCCTAATATTTTGTAGGTGTTGTTTTGCTTGAGCAGCCAACAACTTGGCTTCCCTAGCCCTCCTTAGCCACTCATCACACATGCTTTGAGTCCTCTTTACATATTCTATTCTATGATGCACAAAATCAGATTGTTTGTGGCTTGGATCCACAACCATTATCTCATGCTTGGCCATCAAATCTTGAGTATCAACAAGGTAGGGTTTCTTACCACTATCATACTCATATGATTTGTCTATCACCTCATGATTATGTGAAGATAATGGACTGTTGTTCTTGATCAGAAAATCAGAACTGTCATCATACCTTGTGGTGTATTCATGGATCTCAAGTTCGTCTTCCTTCATTGTTGGATGTCCATCATGAAGTGCTGGTCCAAGGGATGTATCCAACTGAAAACCAAGTGTATTACTTGTCGTAACTTCTATCCCATGGCTGCAAGTTGTACTTTCATTAACCTTCAACCCCTACCATGCTAAATGTCTTTGATCCAATTTATCCAAGTCATTTTGCTCATCACATAACAAATTGCCTTCATATATATTAACAATATCACCTTCAAGATCACCCAACTCACAATTTGATTCCTTGCAACTACTATGTAGAGATAGTGAGACAATGCTATGCTCAAATAATGGATCATCAAAAGAATTTGTACCTTCATGTGGTTCATCAGTCACTGTTGGCTTGGCAAACTCTATAACAACATACCCTTCAACCTTATTGTTGTCATGAAAACTCGAACTCCTCACTTGTGGATGCATGAAGTGATTCTTCTTTGTCCATATCATCATCCAACTGAACTGAATTTGTGAGCATAGCTTCATCTACTTTAGGGCTTCTACATGTATGGCTAGGTGTCCAAACTCCTAGGCAAGTGAAGCAACATTTTTCTCTCCTCTTCTTAGGATCAACCATAGGCTGCAAATCACAAGGAAGCAATTCTTCTTTCTTTCCTTCTTTTCTTCAATGCTATTTTGGATAACTTCTGATTTTTCTTCTTCTCTTCTCAATTTTCTGATGTAGATATATAGATCTTCCTTTCCTGGATTCCCGTCTTCATGCATTCCCAAATAAGCATCAAAAAATTGACCCCCAAAGGAGGACTGTAATGTAGCACCAATGCATCTATCCTCTTTGACCCCCAAGGGTTCTCCTAGATACGGAAAATTTGGAACTTGAAACAAAGAGTCCACATGCCCTATACTGCAAGTTGTATTTCTTTTTCTATCACCTTTTTTAGCATGCTTTCCATGATGACAAGAGTTTTGCAATGACATAGGACGCAACAAATCGAAAACATCTTCATACCTTTGGCTGTGAACAAAATGCTCATCCTTATCTGTTGATGAGGAATTTATTGAAATATCCTCTACACCTCCATTTTTGTGACTCAACATCTCTGAATTAGGGTTAGGTAAGTTCCTCTCAAATGCATATTCGCCTATGCTACTTGGAAAATTGATCGATGGCTCATCCATTGGAAAATTGATCAATGGCTCACCCATTGAAAGCTTGAAAGATCTTGCATGATTCAGCGTGTCTTCCTTCAACTTGGACTCTCTTCACTCAACAAGTGGAACCTTTTCTACCCTCACTTCATCGATCTTTTGTTGACATATATGATCATTAAAAATCAATAAAACATTTTCTTCTAACAAAAGATCTTGCATTTTGGGTCCATGTTCTTGCTCGATTATCCACTATGTAGAAATGTCTTGTGGTTGCTCTTGATACCTTCTCCTCGCATTGTGAAACTGTATAAATGGGATTCGGCATCTCACATCTGGATCAAGCTGTGCATAGGCATCTATGCTTGAATTAACATCAACCCCAGCATGATTCAGCTCTTCTTCCTCATTTGTGGGTCCATTTCTAGGCAAGAATGATGGCTATGTGGGCCTGGTAGCCCTGCTGCTCTGAATTTCAGGTCCCTTCTGATTAGGATGATTGCCTTTTGTAGCATTACTTTGCGCAGATCTGAGATTGTTATTCACATTATTCATGGTCTACATCAACATGTTCATCATCTGCGTTGTTTGCTCCCGCTGTTTGGCCATATGCTCTTGCATTTGAGCAATATGTTGTTGGACTCACATGAAAGCATCCCATTGTTCACCCCTGTCAGACATCCTCTTACCTCTGCCTCCTATCCCAAATGATTCAACTTCCACTTTTTTCTTTTCCCTCTGAAGAGCTCGTTGATCCCTCTAACTCAATTGCATCAATGAAGAAAAAAACCCCTAGGCTGGTAGGACAACTGCTCTGAGACCACTATAATATCCCCAATGGGATCTGCCATAAAATTTCAGTTTTCTGCCCTAGATTTCTGATTTATTCTTCTGCACTTTTCCAATTTAGTTTTATGTTCAAACCCTATGACGGAATTCTGATTTTTATTTGCAGAATAATAAACACTTATAGGCATCCAACAAACATATGCCAAACATCCATAAAACCATGCCAAACATATAGATAACATCAACTATGATAGCAACCATGAAAATCAACCATCCAAGTGTCGAACATAGGTCCAATAAATCTGATTTCTGATTAAAGAAGTATGCTGCTACGAAACTGAGTATTCTGGACTAATTTTACAATGAATTATTGGGCTCAAACATGCCAAACATATGCCCAATTTTCTGCTCTACAAATCAGACCTAAAACTATGATTGTACATACCGAATATATGCAAAATAGTCTTCAAATGTCAAACACTAGATGGGTTAATTCCTTCTTGACAAGCGCTTAGGGTTTGCTGCTCCAAATATGCAAAAATCACCCTCCTAAGGTGGGCACTCAGATCTGCTCCAAAGTGGTACTCCATATTAAGGAAAAACCCTAATGCAATATGCTCACAAAATTGCCACAACAGTGCTGCTCCAAATCTGATCTGCAAATCTGATCAACCAATGATGCTCCAAACCTCCAATGTCTCCAATGAAGTGCAATTAGACCTCCGTTATGAGTCCTCCACAAGATGAGCTAGGTTTTCATCCAACTCACCATATTCGCAAGGGTTTTTGTCCTTGGAATAAAGCCCAACCGAAGTTGCAGCCAAAGAGAAGAATCTCCAAATGGAAGTATGATATGAATGGATACCCCCAAATGACTTGCACTTTAATTTCTTTTATAGCCCTCCAAAAAAACCTTAACAAGGCTGACCTCCTTTATTTATTTATTTTTTTCCTTTTCTCTCCTCCAATCTTGGCCGACCCCAATAAAGTATTCTTATTTTATTTTGTTTATTATTTATTTATTTATTTAATTTATTTAATTATATTATTTATATTTTAATATTATAAACACTATTAAAATAGGGAGGATTTAGGGCAGGAAAAAGGGGACGTTACACATGTACACTGTGCATGAACTTGGAGCCAAAGACTATAATCAAATCAGCTAAGTACACACCTAAGCTGAGAAATTGAATGTCATGCCTGGTAGGGAAAATCCATCCAAAGACAGAATCATTTCATAGCCAGTACAAAAATCGCATAAAGCTTCAAAATATTATAACTGAAAGCTTGAGATTATCAATATGACTGTTGAAAGAAATTCAAAATAATAATTTCACTTCTTGGTGGGTCCAGAACATTAGAAAAAGAGCTACAGAAAAATATGTATCTTAATGTACACCACTTACCGGTTTTGGTGCAGTGCTTGCAGACAACAAAGGACAAAGCGTTTTACTCTGTATATTACAACGTGTTGATCAGTAGAAGGATTCCCATCTACAAATATGTCTAATATATTACCTGTCATTAAGAAAACATCCTGTA
The DNA here is from genome assembly GCA_007258455.2 of Sequoia sempervirens. Lineage (NCBI taxonomy): Eukaryota > Viridiplantae > Streptophyta > Pinopsida > Cupressales > Cupressaceae > Sequoia > Sequoia sempervirens. The sequence goes on from VDFB02253035.1 coordinate 45,909, forward strand.
AGTAACAAATCCTATCATTCATCCCACTTTTTTTGCAATCTATTGTGTATGCATGTACAAACTAGTTGCATGAAAAAGTTTGTTTTAAAATAGTTTTTGAGGTTATCTATACTTAGTTTTTATTCCAAAATTAAAACCATATACACAATTAAAAAGATTCCTAGTAACAAAAACCTTATATTCAAGAACCTCACAAAAAGACATTTAAAATTTGAATAATTCCTATAGCAATGATTTCTTTTACTTTTATGTTTCCTATATTGCATTATATATTTAAAAAAATATAGCATTTAGAATATTTCCACGTTTATTATACCCTGTGTACGTGTAAGGCAAAATTTACAACAAATTGACAAGATTAGCAATAACTCTCTTACAATTCAATCAAAAAAACAATCATTTTTGCAATTGAGATTCACTTAAGCTTAGTATTTTTAGCAATTTCAATAAAATATTGGATAACAATAAAATACACAAAGTTAATTATTAGGAATACAAAAACTTGCATGTGCACATCAAGCATGCCGTAAGCATTCCCTTTTACAAAGAATTAGAGTATTATTATTCTATTATTATTTATTTAACTGGTTATACATTATAAGAACCTGGACTAGGATTGATCAAAAGTATATGGAGCATATGAAAAGTTCATAAATAATTGTTCTATACTCTTATCATCAAAACTCTTCAAAATTTTAATGTAACCAAGAGTTTGCTGTAATGATAATGAGACAAAATTTAAAAACTTCCTCATTGTAATATAAGGTAAACTGTAACTACCAGACATACAAGGTGGTTGTTTAATGAAAATGGGTACATTCAAGAGTCACTTGGGATTAAATTAAATTAATCACCCAAGCTTTCCCTACACCGTGATAAAGGCAGACTATAAACTCACCCAAGTATCATTTGACCTCAAAGCTTGGGCTTAGTTCAGCCTCATTAGAAATAAACTTTACATAAACTCGTCATATTGTATATTCTGTAAGCAAGTTTACTTTCTCCACATAGACCAATATGGCATTGTCAACCCGCTATAAAGAAGAGAAGGAAAATCAATCTGATGCTAAAGCTGATACAAGAAATCTCAAGAAGACGGTAAGGAATTTTGGGCATTCAATATTCAAATACAGATATACTTAATAACCAATGGAAACTTCAAACTTAGAATATAAATGACAACTTATCTGAAGGAAGATTAACAATGGACAGAAAACAAAATCTGGGCATGGTAAACTATACGAAATTATAATATTTATATTATGTAGTAATTTTTTAATACATGAATTTCCTTTACAGAGACAGCCAGAACAGCAGTGTTAAAGTTGTGGACAGAAGAGCACAGTAATATTTATTTGTCACTTCTTGTGTGTGTAGGGATATACATTTTTAGAATTGGAATAGATCTCACAAGGTGAAGAGAGAAAAAATACATATTTTCTGGAAATATCACAATTTCTAAATTAGAATTTTTGGTTATCTTAGCCTCGCCAGCTGAGTCTCCTACACTGAGACTTCTAAACAGTTTTCTAATTAGCCATTTTTTACAGTTTGGTTCTAATTTCAAGAGGAGGTGGGGGAAGAGAGATGTTAGCCCTAAAAGGAACCAACTTTGGGTTGTGAATTCTATACACTAATTCAATATTTTTTGCAGCAATTATTTGTAGGAAGGAATGGTTCTTTTGATCAAGACGGAATTCACTCTCAATAAAATTTGGTGGAAAACGATTCTTGTCAAGCCAAGACAGGATGTAGACAAGAGAAGACCTACATTTTATGGATCAGCCAGAGTAAACCATATGACTTTTTTTTTTCATTCACAAATGTTTTGAGAAGCCAAGATGACTTTAACAAGTGTGATAGTACTTAATTGGATGCATTAACGGAAAAAATTTGAAGACTCCTCAATAAAGAAATAAATTCAAAACTTACTTTGAAGACCACTCAATGAAGATAGCATTTCAAATGCTACTTTGAAGATCACTTAGGAAAGCTAAAGAAATTTTCATGATTTAAAACAATAGATTCAAAACATACTATTTTTGAGGCCTATTATTGTTTCCAAGAGCATTTCTTTGTCTTTTAAAAGAGTTGAAGGTTAAGCTGTTATGTGATTAGGTTCTATTATCCCTGAAATTTGTTTTGCTAATTGATTAGGAGCAATGTGTGAGACTAGGCCCTTGTCACACCCCGATTTTATAGCTACTATCGCATAGGGCAATTGATTGTAATGTTTGAATCTTTATGATGAATAAAACAATGATGTTCTTGTTGTCAATAATGGTGTTCTATTTAAATGATGGTTTCATTTGATTGTTACTTCTATTAATTTAAATCTCGATTAAATATTGCATACAATTATGGAATAATGTTATTCTAACTAGTGAGATGTTTTTACCTTGTTATGAGCATATGACTGCCGATGTCATGTCATGGTGTGCAAGTATGAAGACTGTTCCTTCGGACAAAGGAGAGACATCATTCGGGGAGGAACTTGGTCGGGTAAACAGTAACAATTACCAAATTGAGCATACACACACATACTATAGATTGAGTAAGCCAAGTCTGTTTGTCAAGATAAGGGTAAGTCATCCATAGGCTTGTTTATTGACATTAGGATTCTGAATTCACTTCTTTATGCTTTAGGAGATATGATTGTTTAACATCAGACTTGCTATACCATGACCCATGTATGAATGATGTGAAAGATTTATGTTAAAGATTGGTTGGGAACGCACATACATCTATACATAGTGTACACGTATCTATATGTACAGACATATCAATACATGTGTACGTTAAGCAAACGGATATGCTCATACACATGTGTCGACATGTATATACGCATACATACGTATACACAAGTGTATATATGTACACATTCTGCCTGATGTCCGTGGTAAAAATAATATTTAATATTATTGCCTAGCAAATTTACATATATATTTATGTATAAATGTATATATTAAACGATGTGATTATATTTATGGATATATACATAAATACAATAGTACCTATGTAAATATATTATATATTTATATTTTTTTTAAAATATATGTACTAATATTAAGGTAATATTCACATATATGTAAATATATATAAATATCACGATGTAATATCGGAAAATATATATATTTATATATTTAAAAATATTACACTTAATTAAAATACATATATGATAAAATATATAAATGTATGATATTGAAATATGAATTGTATAAATTTAAATGACAGTTAAAATATTCAATAGAATAGAAATCGAACACAAAGGTAATGGAAAAATAAAGGATTTAAATGGTGAAATATTTCGATTTTGGCTATAGAGAAAAGTAATCTCAACATAGAAATCAAGTCTTTTTGCTTGGGATATTTAAAACAAGAGAAGTCGAATTTATTTTTAATGAACATTTGAAAAGGAAGAAAATATGTTTTGTTTTGAAGAGCTCATGAAAACTAATTGAAGAAAATTGCCAAATGATGAAAACGCGTCTGGTTCGCGCCTGGGCTGCGACCTAGTCTGAGGAATAACCGAATGCTGATCTTAAGGCCCAAAATGGCGACGTGGGAACATTTGAACCTTGACCTAAAACGCAGCAAGTAACTCATTCAATTTCATGCGACTGGCAAAAAGACGTGTTACCTGTAGGTGGCATTTTTCATGATTTGAGTTGAAGAATTCTTCGATTGCTGGTTCAATGAGGTCAAATCACTCTTTTAAAACGTGACTTAGGGTTTATACACTTGCCAAGTATCATTTTGACTATTTCTAGACACTTGTTGTCAATCCACATGCCTCCATTAGTGGAATTCGTTGCAATTCGGGCCTATATATAGACGCCCTTCCATTCATTATAAAAAAAAAACACGTTGAGCAATTTGAGTTTAGTATTTGTATTGAGATCCCATATCCATTTCGTTGTATTGCTTGAGTTTTCTGTATTGCTGAGTTTGAAAAGTGCAGTGAATTTTTACCAGCATTTACCAGTTATAGTGATTATATCATTTTGAGCTCAAAGTGAGGTATTTGTGAATTATAGTTGAGTAAGAATTTAGTGGTGGAAACACGTTTGAGAGAAGAGATAAAGGAGTTCAACATAGAGTGAAATACTATCACAAAGAAGCCATTTTTAACTGGAATTCTAGAAGCTTATTTGAAGGAGAGTCTAGAAGAGCAAATCTGGAAGGAGAAGCTTTAAAATCAAGCATGAATCCTCTTAGTTTATAACTTTAAATGAAGTGTTGTTTCCTTTTTGGTCTTGTGATTGCTGCTTTCAATTAGCTCTAATAGGAAAGAACTGTTTTGATGAATATTTAAAGCAATGCATTGAAGGAGAAAATGTGCAAGGGATTCAATGATTAAGGGAATTGTGAAAAAGGGATTATATGAGTAAAGAGCTTAAGGGATTAGTTTACTTATCTTACATTAAAGGGTAATAATGGAAAAAGATAAAAGGGAAGGATTTATTTGCATTTTGAATGACTATTGCATGTTGTGTATGGTCTCGGTATATGGAGAATACGTAGATGTACTTATTATCTACTAGGATCGAAATGAAGGTAGAATCAAGTAAGGTCTTTTAGCTTAAGTTATTACGATAACTGAGACAAGCTAAGTACTCCTAGGATAAAGATTTCCTAATTAGGAGGATTGACACAAGACACTTGTAGACTGTTTCATTTCTAGTAGGTTCGTATGATTGTAGGATGTCTGGGGTGACGGATTCACCCATTGAAGGACAAAACCTATGCATAGAGTAAGGAAGCCTCAAGTCAAATCGGCCCTGAGTAGTGTTTATGATAGATGACCTTCATTCGAAGTATTGAATGAGAATACTTTGGCCAAAGTAGTGAAAGGTACGACATCCACTTAGGAGTGAGATAGATGAGACTACACTGTCAGTTCATTGTGATCCGAGTACTAGTTCGAGATTGTGAAATAGCAAGGTTCTAGTCATATAGGACACAGCACTATGCTCAGTTGATAATCGTTAAAGGATACCCTACCAATCTCTTCTTCGAAGGGAGGGCCATCTATCTAACGATAGATGTGCGGGGGACCGCATTATAAGTCCGTGGTTGGCGGAAAAGCGCCCAAGTGATGTTTCTCCTCCACAGCAAGCGGCCGATGTACCAAGATTTGAAAGGACGGATTCCTAGACCTTCTTGCTTCTATTTGTGCAAAAGCTTACGAGCTATGTATGTAACTATATTACTTTTGAACTCTGATTTGTATTTGCAATAAAAATGAAATTCATGTGGAAAAATATTGTAACTTGTATACATTTATCAATAAAGAAAGGAAAAATTTTATTGTATTATCTTTGTTACTTGTTACCTTTACATGTTTAAAGTGAGAATTGGAACATTTTAATTTACGCAAGGGACAGGTCGTTACAGCCCTCCTCTATTGTCAAGGTTGATTTCCATTTACCATTTATCTAAAACCTGTGGAAAATATACAAGTAGCAGAATATACAAGAATTCTTACATAATCATTCGGTGACAAGTAACCATAACAACAAAATAACAACAGTTTGAAATATATTATTCTAGGGCACACAAAAAATGCCCAAGAATTAGTAATGGACAAAATTCCTAAGTTCCACATTTTAGTGCTATGCCTCAGGGTGTCATATATCCACTCAGAATAATGCATAAAACCAAATGAAGATAGAGACTAAGAGACTGATCCCATCAACCAACATGCAATATAACCTTGTAGAAATAAACCAAAGAATCTATACAATAAGATTTCAAATATTGCGCCTCTCTACCATAAAAACCTTGCAAGACATCTTCACTCTAGTGCAAAAAACTAGTTTACTTTACAAACTTGAAATCTCTATAATGTCCCAATTTTCCAGCCCTGTTAAGGAATAATCATTATTTTAATTATTTAATGTTACTAAGCAAAAAGTGCAAAGTCAAAAGGGTAATATGAAATTATTATATTAAAAGGTTAAAAAGTGACATACTTTAATGATAAACTAATAGTCACTTTATTAATATATCTTCAAAAGGTGACTTAAGTATTAGGAGTCACATCAAGAGGTCACATCAAGGGGTCACATCAAGGAGTATTAAAATATTCATCTAAAAGCTTGTTGAACACTCGTCTTGGGTCTTTCTAGAAGATCAAGGAGTTCTATATAAAGGGGAGTTGAGGGCTCATTTGAGGGGGAGGCTTGGTTGAGTGAAAATTGTTAATGAATTTCAGTCTCATTGAGAGATTGGCTTTTCAAGGGGCTTTGAGGACAAAATCCCTCTTGGCTTACAATCTTTTCGCTGCTGCAATATACAATCAGGAGATTTAATGGTGTTTTCAGCCAAGAAACACATTGGTGCTTAACGGAGATAATTTTGAAGGATGAAGTTGCAAATCTGCTTGTTTGAGAAGCTAAGTAATTTATGCAATAGCTAATGTATTATTGCATGTTTCTGAATTATTGCAATAGCTGGTTTATTATTGCAAGGGTTTGAATAATTGCAATAGCTGGTTTATTATTGCAAGGGTTTGAATAATTGCAATAGCTGATGTATTATTGCAATTCTGAATAAGGGTTTCTGAATTATTGCAATAGCTGATTTACTATTGCAATAAGGGTTTCTGAATAATGCAATAGCTGATTTATTATTGCATTTATTGGCGAGGGTCTTTGATAGCCCTTAACAGGTCAAAAATTTGATGTTTAACGTTGTTGATCACTACTATGTATCAATCATGTCTTGTGCAATTTAGTTATTGCTAGAGGGGTGTTGAAGTCAGTCCTAGAAATGTTTTTTGAGTAGTTACCAGTCTGAAAATGAAGTTTTGGGCAGGGTATATTGTGAAATCAGTCTTGTATCACAATCGGAATGTATTGCTAAGATTGCATTTCTGAATACTCATTATAAATTCAATACAATATTGTGCTTCAGATTTAGGATTGCGTGTTACTATCTTATGTCATTGTTTAATCAAGGCATTAAGCAAAAATCATAATATATACCCACATATTCAGAAATCAGTTTTGCATGCAAAGTGTTTGATAAAATTGTCAAACAACTTGAATTGAAAAATTCAGGGTAGATTAGGCAAGGGACACTACGGTGGTATCAGAGCTAAAAATCTTGCCATCCTGTTGGGGGTTCTGAAATGAGTAGTTCATGATATGTCAGGGAATGAAATACCACCATTAACTCATCATTACAACACTTGGAGAAACAAAGCATTCTTGAATACAGGGCCAGAAGATCACAAAGCTATAGGTGAACAGAATACAGGGAACATGGGAGAGAGAAGGGATCTAGGTGAGGAAAGGATTCTACAGTTGTTGGACACATTAGCTCAAGGGCAGCATTTAACTGAACAGAGGGCTCAAGAACAAAGTCAGCGAATGGAGTTAATTATGCAGATGATGGCTAGGCAAATGGGACTTCCAGTTTATCCATGGGATCCAGAGTTTGACAGCGTCTTGGGTTCTAGCTACATATAGAGGTTATGGATTCGCATATGCTGTAGGACCATTTGGGATCCAGGTGCGGTTGGTTTTCCATTTTGGCTTCAGGTGCTGTGACAGTCGAGATGGTTTGGCAGTTGCGGATTGCTTGAGGGCAAGCAAACTTTGGGAAGGGAGGACTGTAATGTCCCAGTTTTCCAGCCCTCTTAAGGAATAATCATTATTTTAATTATTTAATGTTACTAGGCAAAAAGTGCAAAGTCAAAAGGGTAATATTAAATAATTATATTAAAAGGTTAAAAAGTGACATACTTTAATGATAAATTAATAGTCATTTTATTAATATATCTTCAAAAGGTGACTTAAGTATTAGGAGTCACATCAAGGGGTCACATCAAGGAGTCACATCAAGAAGTATTAAAATATTCATCTAAAAGCTTGTTGAACACTCTTCTTGGGTCTTTCTAGAAGATCAAGGAGTTCTATATAAAGGGGAGTTGAGAGCTCGTTTGAGGGGGAGGCTTGGTTGAGTGAAAATTGTTAATGAATTTCAGTCTCATTGAGAGATTGGCTTTTCAAGGGGCTTTGAGGACGAAATCCCTCTTGGCTTACAATCTCTTTGCTGTTGCAATATACAATCAGGAGATTTAATGGTGTTTTCAGCCAGGAAACACATTGGTGCTTAACGGAAATTATTCTGAAGGCTGAAATTGCAAATATGCTTGTTTGAGAAGCTAAGTAATTTATGCAATAGCTGATGTATTATTGCATGTTTTTGAATTATTGCAATAGCTGGTTTGTTATTGCAAAGGTTTGAATAATTGCAATAGCTGATGTATTATTGCAATTCTGAATAAGGGTTTCTGAATTATTCCAATAGCTGATTTATTATTGCAATAAGGGTTTCTGAATAATGCAATAGCTGATTTATTATTGCATTTATTGGCGAGGGTCTTTGATAGCCATTAACAGGTCAGAAATTTGATGTTTTAACATTGCTGATCACTACTGTGTATCAATCTTGTCTTGTGCAACATTAGTTATTGCTAGAGGGGTGTTGAAGTCAATCCTAGAAATGTTTTTTGAGTAGTTACCTGTCTGAAATGAACTTCTGGGCAGGGTTTACTATGAAATCAGTCTTGTATCATATTTGGAATGTATTGCTGAGATTGTATTTCTGAATACTCATTATAAATTAAGTCCAATATTGTGCTTCAAATTTAGGATTGCATGTTATTATCTTATGTCATTGTTTAATCAAGACATTAAGCAAAAATCATAATATATACCCACATATTCAGAAATCAGTTTTGCATGCAAAGTGTTTGATAAAATTGTCAAACAACATGAATTGAAAAATTCAGGGCAGATTAGGCAAGGGACACTACAGTGGTATCAGAGCCAAAAATCTTGCCATCCTATTGGGAGTTTTGACATGAACAGTTCATGATATGTCAGGTAATGAAATACAACCATTAACTCATCATTACAACACTTGGAGAAACAGAGCATTCTTGAATACAGGGCCAGAAGATCATAGAGCTACAGGTGAATGTCAGAACCCTGGTGGTTCTCGATTCAAAACCCTAACTGAAATTTGAGGTTTTTTGCAATTTTTGGTTTTTTTGTGTTTTTGATGAATTTCAGGCAAAATACTAAAGCTGCGATTTTGCTCAATAAATTCAAATAAATTCCAAACTTCATGCAATAAGCTCAAATTTGTTCAGAGAGTAAGGGCGCACCATTGTATTATTTTTTAAGAGCTTTTACAACACAGAAATCTGAAATAAAAATGAATTACAATAAATTTCTTGAAGAACCTGATTTATTACAGCCGCCTTGGGAAGAGTGCAAATGTACGGCCAGCTCCAGATGTTCAGGATCCAAGCTTGAAAACAGAGGAATATCTTCTAAAACCCTAAGCGCCCCTTTTGCAAAAGACTGGAGACCAAAAGCCTGAGTGGATCTTCTGAAGGAAATAGTACGGCCCTTGCTGGTACGGGCCCGTATGCTAAAGATTTTAGCATGCACCTGGGACGGTGCCGTAACACTGAATGATCGCTAAGTCGCCCATATCTGATGAATAACTCTGTAAATCTCTGTCTGAATCTGTCAATAAGTTCAATCTGTAACTCCTGAATGAAGTCACCCAGATGCAAGCTTAAACTGGTATTGCACAGCCTCAGTCTGCCTGATCTCTGAAGAGTTTTCGTTCTCCAGAAACGTTCGTCTGCCAGAAACCCTAAGGTTTGCAAACTCCAATGCTCAGAGCAAAAGACAAATTAGAATAACATTTCATAATGGTTCGATTTGTCTTGACTGCAAAATATATATCCTCTTCAATAAAATTTGACCCAATGCTCTTTTTTAATAAATAAAATGATTAAATTCGTCTTTTCAAGACTTAGGGGAAATCTATTTAATAATTGGCGCTTATTTTAATGAATAATAAATATCCATTAAATCAAAAATTAATACTTTATTATAAAGTATATTAAATACTTTATAACAGGCCAAATTAATTAAATATTTAAATACTTCAATAAAGTGACTTTAATATAAAGTCAAATTATTAAATATTTAATAACTCATTAATTACTCCTTATTTCTCCGTCAAATCAACCAATCACCGAATCGGGTTCATTCGAGCCGAATGGTCAACAACGTGCTCGCCTGGAATAGCAACCGACCTAACTTAAAATAGAAAGTTTCAAAACGCCATCGAAGATCTCAAGGCCAACTCGAGCAGCAATCGAAACTGAGCTACCAAACACCGAGTAATCAGCTTCCATGATCCTCTCGCACCGTCACCTCTACGAGGATCGAATTATAGGCTAACTCGACAACAAGAACAATAAAACGGGACATGATACCGCCCCCGAAATTGCTTGTTCTCGCATCTTCGTAAATACAACAGATCGCACTACTCGATCCCACATGGAAGCACTGACAATGTTCCCGCTCGTCACCACGACTTCAGAATTCTACAATCATTAGCAAAGAATACCATTCCCCATTAACCTCAGTGCGGTCCGGCATAGGATCAAGAAACTCAGAAGGAGGCAAGTCAAACGACAAGCAACACTTACCCCCTAAAACTGCACGAGATATACTATCATCCAATATATCAAGCACGTGCATACCACCACTGTGCACCTGAAACAAATCGTGTACATGCGGATTAATCATGAAGCTATATGCACTCTGCACCATATACACACTGTGATACTCCTCCGTGAGCTGAGTCTGAAATCCCAGTGCACTAGTAGGATCCCAAACGCTATCATCACTCTGCTCAAGACCAGGATCAGGTGTACTCATATCAAACTCAAAGAGCGGATTGTCGTATGTAGATATAACATCTGTCTCAAACAATGGATTGGTCACAAACGAAACCAAACCACTAGGCTGATCCCAAACGACTGCCTCAGAACCCCCGGGGTACTGAGCATAACCATGCCTGGTCTGCGCAAAATCCTGCTCTACCTTCTCGCTCTTCCCACTAACGAGAGAGATAGAACGAAGGCTGCCATCTGTAATTCCCCTCAACACATATTTCTTGCCCTGTACCTCAAATCTCATCTCCATTTTAGGCAAGTTGAGGGTGAACACACTAATGTCCTGCAGCCATCTCATACCCAGCACAAAATCCATCCCACCCAAGTTGACCACATAAAAGTCTGCCTGCAACTCATAATCAGTCAGCATGAGAGTGAGATTACAAATCCGTCGAGTGCAAGTGAGTGTATATCCATCTGCCACCCGAACTCTGAATCCAGCGAAATCCTCTGTCTGGAGCCTACATCTGCTGACGAAGCTCTCATCAATGAAATTGTGTGTGGCTCCAGTGTCGAGCATAGCAATACATCGCTATCCTCCCACTAATCCCCTAAACCTGAATGAGTCATCCCGTACACTAGTAGATAATACCAACGGGGATAAGTTGGCATCGGGCCCAAACTCCGTAGAGGCATTCCCGGCCTCTGCATGTTCTGAAACAACCTGCTGGTCTGAATCATCAGGCTCGTCATCATCATAGTAAACCCACATGGCGCGGTTGGCTCTGCCCTTCGGTCTCAAAGGACAATCATGCTCCTTGCTGTAGGGTGCTTTGCACCAATAACAGAGTTGTTTCTTCCTGCATTCCTCCCGAGTTGCATCATCAATTCTCGCAACTGGTTTCCTTTTTGGTTCTGCAACTGGTGTCTGACTCTCCTCGACAGGTAAGTTGTTTGCTTTAGGCTGAGATTGTTTCTTCGGAGCAGCAAGCTCCATACTCCTTGCCTTCCGCATCGCCTCCTGAAGTGTAGTAGGATCAAACGCCTTGACCCAGCCTCTCATGGGTTCTGCCAAACCCTCAACGAATAGTATGATAAGTCTCCGCTCCGAAATCCCTGTCACCATGACTGCCACTCTCTGAAACTCGCCAATGTATGCATCCAGACTACCCGTCTGTCTGAGCTGAGCCAACTCTCTGAAATACAATTCCGGATCCTTCTTATCGAATCTCTCTATCAGTCTGCTGGTGAACTCCTGATAGGTATTGACTGCATGATGGCCTAGCGTGTACATGCCATGGAAAGCACTAATCGTGCTACTCCGCCAAGATGTAAAGCAGCAACGAATGGTTTCATCCTCCGTGAGCAGGCTTGGCGGACAGCATTGTCCGCTTCGACCTAAGACTCGCTTGATGTCTTTTCGCATCCATCAAACATGGCAATGTATCTATTCATCAGACAGCCCAAATCCTTATTTACCCGTGGTCACAAGGCTTGCTACCGAGGGGTCTACGGTCAACCCGCCTCCGGGTTTATAAACATCTATAACCAGCGCGCTCGCCGGATCTCAAAAGCAGTGATATGTACTCACCTGAAATTCGCTGTCTCGCCATCGAGCATTATGTGGTCAAATTACGCGTCAGCTTCCGATGCTCTACCGGAGTCTCAGAGTCTCCCTAGGTAAGAAAGTAGGTCAGCCTGCCTACGCCCCGAGTAGATCGGAGATCGCTGGCTACCACGCGCCACCGGCCGATCCATCAGTACCCCACTCTGCCCGTCTAACTGGTCGTAGTGGTCAGGCGAGCATCGCCTAATGGGTACCCATCACCGAGACATCATATCCATCATATTATCGCGGCCTCCGTCAAACTCCTCCTGGATATCACCTCTCGCACAGTTTCCTCGGATTCTACGTGTCAGAGAATCTCTACGACCGCCATTAGGGTTGCAACATCGTTTTTCCATCATCAAGAACTGACTATGAATCCAAGTACCGACATCGTCAATTCTCGTAGGTGGACCCGCCCAATCTCGCCTTTTGCCCTTTACGCCTATTATATCGAATAGATCTCGCTCATGAAAGAGCAACCAAAAAGTACACTTAATACTCAAAGTTGAACGAAAAGCATGTGATGGCAGCAGATAACTGCGTTTCATTACCACCGCTGTAACCCCTCGGTGGCTCCTTATCTAAAACCCTAATTAAAATTTGGAGGTTTTGCACTTTTTATTGTGTTTTTTGATGAATTTCAGGCAAAATGCTAAAGCTGCGATTTTGCTCAATAAATGCTAATAAATTCAAATAAATTCCAAACTTCATGCAATAAGCTCAAATTTGTTCAGAGAGTAAGGGCACACCATTGTATTATTTTTTTAAGAGCTTTTACAACACAGAAATCTGAGATAAAAATGAATTACAATAAATTTCTTGAAGAACCTGATTTATTACAGCCGCCTTGGGAAGAGTGCAAATGTACGGCCAGCTCCAGATGTTCAGGATCCAAGCTTGAAAACAGAGGAATATCTTCTAAAACCCTAAGCGCCCCTTCTGCAAAAGACTGGAGACCAAAAGCCTGAGTGGATCTTCTGAAGGAAATAGTACGGCCCTTGCTGGTACGGCCTGTACAACAGCATTTAATGAAGTACGGCACCTTGGGATTTGTGCCAGAACACTGATGAATGATCTCTGCTTAAGTCGCCTTTATTATCTGATGAATAACTCTGTAAATCTCTGTCTGAATCTGTCAATAAGTTCAATCTGTAACTCCTGAATGAAGTCACCCAGATGCAAGCTTAAACTGGTATTGCACAGCCTCAGTCTGCCTAATCTCTAAAGAGTTTTCGTTCTCCAGAAACGTTCGTCTGCCAGAAACCCTAAGGTTTGCAAACTCCAATGCTCAGAGCAAAAGACAAATTAGAATAACATTTCATAATGGTTCGATTTGTCTTGACTGCAAAATATATATCCTCTTCAATAAAATTCGACCCAATGCTCTTTTTTAATAATCATTTAATAAAATGATTAAATTCGTCTTTTCAAGACTTAGGAGAAATCTATTTAATAATTGGCGCTTATTTTAATGAATAATAAATATTCATTAAATCAAAAATTAATACTTTATTATAAAGTATGTTAAATACTTTATAACAGGCCAAATTAATTAAATATTTAAATACTTCAATAAAGTGACTTTAATATAAAGTCAAATTATTAAATATTTAATAACTCATTAATTACTCCTTATTTCTCCGTCAAATCAACCAATCACTAACCGGCCCATTCTGAAATAATTATCAACCAGTCTCTGCCTCAAATAGCAACTGTCACCTAACTTCTAAAAATAGAAAGTCAAAACGCCATCGAAGAGTCTCACAAGGCTCCACCATACAACTGCAAACTGGAGCTACCAAACACTGAGTAACTGCCTCCGATGATCCTCTGCACACCCTGTCAGCCTACGAGGATCGAAATTATAGGCTAACTCCTCGACAAACAGTGTCAGCTAAAACGGGGACATGACAGTGAACAAAATATAGGGAACATGGGAGAGAGAAGGGATCTAGGTGAGGAAAGGATTCAATAGTTGTTGGACACACTAGCTCAAGGGCAGCGTTTAGCTAAATAGGGGGCTCAAGAACAAAGTCAACGAATGGAGTTAATGATGCAGATGATGGCTAGGCAAATGGGACTTCCAATTTATCCATGGGATCCAGAGTTTGACAGCATCTTGGGTTCTAGTTGCATACAGAGGTTATGGATTAGCACATGCTATAGGACCATTTGGGATTTGGGTGGTTGGTGGACAAGTGCGGTTGGTTTTCCATCCTGGCTTCAGGTGTTGTGACAGTCAAGATGGTTTGGCAGTTCCAGATAGCTTGAGGGCAAGCAATTTTTGGGAAGGGAGGACTGTAATGTCCCGGTTTTCCAGCCCTCTTAAGGAATAATCATTATTTTAATTATTTAATGTTACTAGGCAAAAAGTGCAAAGTCAAAAGGGTAATATTAAATAATTATATTAAAAGGTTAAAAAGTGACAGACTTTAATGATAAATTAATAGTCACTTTATTAATATATCTTCAAAAGGTGACTTAAGTAATAGGGGTCACATCAAGGGGTCGCATCAAGGGGTCACATCAAAGAATCACATCAAGAGGTCACATCAAGGAGTCACATCAAGGAGTATTAAAATATTCATCTAAAAGCTTGTTGAACACTCTTCTCGGGTCTTTCTAGAAGATCAAGGAGTTCTATATAAAGGGGAGTTGAGAGCTCATTTGAGGGGGGGGCTTGGTTGAGTGAAAATTGTTAATGAATTTCAGTCTCATTGAGAGATTGGCTTCTCAAGGGGCTTTGAGGACGAAATCCCTCTTGGCTTACAATTTCTTCGCTGTTACAATATACAGTCAAGAGATTTAATGGTGTTTTCAGCCAGGAAACACATTGGTGCTTAACGGAGATAATTTTGAAGGCTAAAGTTGCAAATCAACTTGTTTGAGAAGCTAAGTAATTTATGCAATAGCTGATGTATTATTGCATATTTCTGAATTATTGCAATGGCTGGTTTATTATTGCAAGGGTTTAAATAATTGCAATAGCTGATGTATTATTGCAATTCTAAATAAGGGTTTCTGAATTATTGCAATAGTTGATTTATTATTGCAATAAGGGTTTCTGAATAATGCAATAGCTGATTTATTATTGCATTTATTGGAGAGAATCTTTGATAGCCATTAACAGGTCAGAAATTTGATGTTTTAACGTTGTTGATCACTACTGTGTATCAATCTTGTCTTGTGCAACATTAGTTATTGCTAGAGGGGTGTTGAAGTCAGTCCTAGAAATGTTTTTTGAGTAGTTACCAGTCTAAAATGAAGTTCTGGGCAGGGTATACTGTGGAATCAATCTTGTATCACATTCGGAATGTATTGTTGAGATTGTATTTCTGAATACTCGTTATAAACTCAGTCCAATATTGTGCTTCAGATTTAGGATTGCATGTTATTATCTTATGTCATTGTTTAATCAAGGCATTAAGCAAAAATCATAATATATACCCACATATTCAGAAATTAGTTTTGCATGCAAAGTGTTTGATAAAATTGTCAAACAACATGAATTGAAAAATTTAGGGCAGATTAGGCAAGGGACACTACAATCTCTCAAAAGCTCTCCTATTTTCTGATTGCAAAAAAATCACCTGCCACCATGATAAAGTTTCCTATTTATAATCCCCTGGGTAGTTATAGGCTATAGCCAACCTACAAATACCTAGATAATTATCATAACAACCTGAGGAAGCCCTATAGAAGTTAAGTTATCACTTAAGTCGCTTTTAAAATATAAGCCTATGGCAGGTCCACGCACCCTAAGAGCAAACTTACAACACTTATGATGCTTTTGCTTCATGTCGCGCTCCACATTAGACTTAGTCCCTTTTAGTAAAGACAGCTAGGATGTGATCCTCTACAGAAATGTGTACATCTGTAACATGTATGCTTTTGTAGCAATATGTGCTTTGGCAGAGAATTGTACTGGAAAATAAGCTTTGGCAACAATCTTGATGATCACTAAACTTTGCATGGAGCCTTGACATGAGGGTTCCAAACCAATTTGACATGTAATTGGTCATCAAATTTATGGCTATGTTTTAATGGGAAAAATATGAAAAAAAAATGTTCTTTTTTTCTTTTTTTTTATCAACCAACATGCTACCTACTAACTGCTAGCGACCTTTTAGCTTACACAACTATCAGCCATTAATACCAATTGTCTAACATGACGCGGCACTTTGACACCAAAGAGATACCCTACAAAGCAAGAACTTTCTTTTTAAACCTTCAATTTTACCCCCACCTAGCAAATGTGTATTTAAAACCCATGAATGCGCATTCTTCTTTTGTGCATGAATCTTCAGAATGCATTCTCCTTCAATAGATCTCTTGAATAAGCTCATCTATTGACACATCTTCATTAGGACCATTTTTATCTCTCATGCCTTCATCCATCATACAAACTTGTGGACTCTAAGCACAAAATCAAATGAATGTGACCCTAACCTTGTGTTTTACAGTGCATGTCACACATTTTGCTATCCAAAAATCCCCACAAGTGTATTGCTTGCCAATGATATCAAACTCTATCTTATCTTATGTAAATTTAATGTGTCTCACATCCCTGTGAACTAGATTGTGCAATTTGGCAAAATTGATGGGTCGATGACATAAATGTTGTAATGCCCCTTTTTTAGTCCACTCCAACATTCTTGGAAGCTCCAACTTTCTTGGAGAGCATCAACATTACCGGAAAGATATTATAATAGTGGCAAAGAGTTCTTAGAGCCAAGATGAGTACAATGGTACTTTACGTGTGCAAATCTGACATTCTAGGAGCACTCTACACATCTTGGAGAAGTTTGTCATCTTGGGAGAGTGCCAATCTCCATATAGATTGATTTCCTATGCACTTAAGGTATTGGTGGTGTGGTTCGAATTCATGTTTAGGCTTTTTAATATTTTTTGTAACTTTGTTGGCTTGGATGGAAAATGATAAAAAAGGGAATTATTGGGAAAAGAGAAGATATTATATTCTTCATCAATTCCCAAAAACCCTCATTTAGGAGAACTTTGAGCTTTGGTTCAACTTTTACCTTGAGGATGAAAACCCTCTTCGTTTATCCAAGAATCAAATGACGAAAACCTTATGGTTCCCATTGTTGGCTTCGTACAAAAGTCAAATTTGTGTTGAGTGTAAGAAGTGTTGTGTTTCCAGAAGATTCAGGAATTTACAAGTGATTACAAGTTTATTGTAGAATTCCCAAAAAATTTATGAAATAAATTATTCCA
Organism: Sequoia sempervirens; assembly: GCA_007258455.2. Lineage (NCBI taxonomy): Eukaryota > Viridiplantae > Streptophyta > Pinopsida > Cupressales > Cupressaceae > Sequoia > Sequoia sempervirens. Next base: position 63,470 of record VDFB02253035.1, read on the forward strand.
GACCTAATTGGAATTTATAAATTTTATTTGCTGGTTAAAAAATAATAAATCATGACCTGGTCGTATGTCACATCTCAATCCTATGATACATTTACTTTTCAGTATATTGATGAGAGTATTGGACATCATTATGATTGTTTGATTATCCGGTATTTACATGTGTGTGATTGGTAAATTTGATGGTTAAATCTTGATGCATTGAAATGAAGTGAAAATAATTATCATGTTGTGATCATGAGTCTAATTTCTTGTAAGTGCTTTTTCTATGATTTTTGAGGACTAATCTACTAATGTGTGACTGAGTGCGACTAAGTACAAGTATATGAGCGAGTAATTGTCGAAGGCGAGAACATGGTTGAGGTAGGGGTATCCTAGCCACTTGGCAATAACTAGTATGGTGGAATCTCGAGGCATTCACACACTCACGTAGTCGCATCCTTTTGCATTGTATGATTGCGATATTATTGTGCAAAATGAGTACGTTCATTTATGTTGTGAAAGTTAAATTATTGGAAAAATAATTTTATGTCTTATGATTTTTAATGTTTGTGAAAATAACAGTAAGTGGAAAATTAAAAGAATGTCTTCAAGTATTTGTTTTAAATTTTGAAATTAATTGATTTATTTGGTAATAAATTACAAATTATATTTATATAAATTAATAATAATAGAATAAAAGTATTATTATTAATATATGTAAATATGTAAGACGAATTATATTTATATATATTTATTAATAATTAATATTATTATATAAATAAATAAATATAGAAATAAAAAGCTAGTAAATAAAAATGTATAAATAATCAAATAAATTGCATGATTTTTATTTAAAATTAATTTAAAAAGCTTTAGTTATAATAGTAAAAAGTTTTTAAAAAATAATAATAAATTAACATATTAAAGTTTGTTTGCATGCACGGGAAAGAGGTGAACTTAGAAAATGAGAGCAAATTAATTACAACTTTAGGAGAGTCACATGCAAAGGAAAAAATTAAATGGTGAGCTAAAAATAAATCAAAACTAGAACTTATAGTGAAATCATAGACATGCAAATATAGGAGAAAAAGAATAAAAAAGGGATGGCGCTGAGACTTCAGGGACACACACGCAGCTTCTGGCAAATGACGGACTGGCAAAGATCACGACTATCATTGGGAGAAGGCATATTGATGTTAGGAAGAATTCTGTGAAGAGACTGATTGCATACATCAAAGAAAAAGAATTGGCATGGTGACTGGGCTTGGGCTTCAATTCCAGTTAAGGACTAGCGCAGCCAGGTAAATCCTTACAAACTCTTGAAATGAGCACATTGTGTAAACTCTGCGATCTGTTTGCATCCTTGTGAGTGCAACAAATGAGAGTTTTAATTTTTTTCTTCAAAACTCCATCTGCATACTGTCATAATATTTCCTAAATCATGAGTGAAGTCTATCTATTTATGCTTTCTATTATCATTTAAATTTGCATTACCTGTGTTAGTTTCAATATAAGCAAAATAATTTTGATTTCCAACTAAGCCAAACTCCATTCTAGCCACAGTTGTAGAGAAAATTTTAGATCTACATTCAAATAAATTGAATAGACTGAAGCAGCGGTTGTATCTTTATAAGTTTTAGTTCACCTCAATTAAATTGGAAAGATATTTATAGGTCTGCTGTACTTTTATTGTGAATAGATTTAAGGCTGCAGCTGTAGAGATTTTTGTCTTGGTTCGACTCCTTAATAAAACACCTATACTCTTTATATTATTCTAGTTTCCTGCAAACTCTACCTTTTTGCTTTAAATCAATTTGCTATTTCAAACCTGCATTACTGGAAAACCATGGCTTAGGAAGGATCGGAAAGATGGGTATCACAATTTCCAGCTGCTGTTTTCAAACCAGTTTTATGCCATATCCATGTACAGTCCATTTTGGGTTGCTGTTTTATTACAGACATATACTAGAACCTTGATCAAAATGTGAATGCATACAAACATAAACTCTGTTTGCAACTGTGAATACCAGTTTTATTCTTATTTTTCTGCGTGTTGGAAAGTATTTATTAGAAAGAAAGAGCCTATAGTGGAAATATAAATAGTGAAAATATATAGAAATCTATTCTTTTTATGTTATTAAATCTCTTATTGCAAATCCAATTTTCTAAATCTATTTTCTTCTTAACATATTTATGTTTATATATATATATGCAAAATAGTGAAAGACACATAAATCATTTGCATGAAATAAAGGAATATTAATTATTTAGTTTATAAAAGAAAATAAGCATGTTATTGTATTATGTGTGTGTATTGGGTTTACCTTCTGAGATAGGGTGCCGAATATGGGTTAACAAAGAAGGTCAATCCTCTTTTCGGGATCTACCGGTTACTTATAGTGCTTTAGCCAAAGCCATGTTTTCATTGGAATAGACGAAATTTACCTTGAAAAATTATTTATATATTTCTCTGTCTTATCCTGTTTGTGGGACATTGCATGTTCATGTTTAGAAATGCATGTATAATATATATACATCAGGCTTGCACCAATATTCCCTCCTGCTTTTTATTTCCAAGTTGCTAGGTACTCCGTGCAGGGTCAAGTATTCTTCATGTTAGGAAGAATTCCAGGGAAGCGTAAGCTTCGTGGTTGGGCAGAAAAGCACTTGAGCCATGTTCTCGTCTCGACTTGCAGATGATTGTGAGGGTCGGTGGCAGTCAAAGATTGTAATGTATATGTCCTCACATTATTCTTGTATCATTGTATGTATTTGTACTTCCATATTGTATTTTTAGTTGTTTCCATGGCATGAGAGCACGAATTATATTTTTGTATATCAAATATTATGTGCTTTTACCTGGATTATGCACTACACATATGAGGATGTGTTATGAAATTTATTTACTTAATGATGTTGTTTCATTTATATTTCATGCTTATGCATTATTGAGTTATTGATCATTTTTGTGAGATTGAATTGGGTCACGATCCTTACACTATACCATATGATTGAAGAAAAACAGCCATCCAAATGTGAGGAGGAGTGTTTGGTAATTAAAGGGGAAATTATCAATTTTGAATAGGGGTGTGAGACTTTCCCAACTCAGCTGCACCCTTTTTTTTGGAGACTTATATTTATTGAAAGCTGGCTGTGACATTTTGTGGGAGATAAAGGGGATGTGGGGTTCCAAAGTGGAGTGATTCCTTCAAAGGTGCAAACACTGAGGTTAAGGAGAAGTTTGAGTCAACATTGTCATGATGGCACTTATTTAACCAGAACACCAGCAGCTTTCAGGTGGAACGTAGCAGTTTGCAGAGGTTAAAAGGGTGGTGAAACATAGTTGGACAGCTGCTGAAATATCATTATTGTCAGCCAAGCTTTGGTATCCAACTTCATTGTAGAAGGTTAGAGCATGTAATAATTTTACAATCCACTAATTTGTATGTAAAAGTTCACTATCAGCTGGTAGGGAATTTATATCAAAAAATTACATCTGAAATTTGCGCAAAAGATAATTTATATCAGTAGTATCAATCTTATTCAGCTGCTTTCATATTTGTGAATAGTTATTGTTGAATCTTTAATATTTGTGAATATCATATCATTCTATGCAAAAATAAAAAACTAAAAAATTGAATTGTCCGAAAACAAAAAAAAATATACATATTTCCATGGGAATTGTCGGAAACCTTAGAAAGGTGCATTTCAATGGTATCGGTCTTATCAGAGACATTTTCTTACCAGCTGTGGGTAGTCAATATTTATTGCATATCAGATTCAGAAGTTGCAGTTGTATATCAGTGTTCAATGGTTCATTATAATTTAGCAGTTGTATGCTTTGAGTCTCAACCATGATTCACGTTCAGAAGAATATCAGTGTTTTGATCCTTCCTTTCTATGAATCATGGCATTAGATTTG
>VDFB02253036.1:0-35921 GCA_007258455.2 Sequoia sempervirens
ATGAGATATGAGCAATTCTTACAATCAGCTATGATATTCAACAACTCCAAAATGAGACAGAAAATGCAAACTAGAATTCCAAAATGCAAGATACTCAACTGAAAATGCAAGACAAACCTATTACAAACTATCTCTCAACTAGTTGCTATCTTTCAAGCACGAAGATGAGCCAAGCTAGGAGGCATTCATTCCTCGAAGCAGTCCCAGCACCATTTCGGCAGCATAACAATATTCAAGTTAGAAGATAACAAAATGAAGAGAAGAGGTCTCCTTTTATAGACTCAGCAAGGAATCTCCAGAAGCTTCTAGAAGTGGCGCCCTAATTTTCAAATTTGAAATAACCTTATTTCCCTCTAGGAATGGCGTCCCCTTCATCAAGGCAATATTTGACTTTTGTTATTAAATTAAAATTATCTTCTCCTCAAAAGTTGGCGTCCCATTTCTCCAAGCATAATTTTGGCCTTTAGAAAATATTAAAATAACCTCCTGATGAGGCATTCACCCATGAAGTCCCCTTTTTTAAAACAACTTCAAGTTATATTGCTAGGCCAAGGAGTTAATGTGAAAATATAGCATTATTTAAATCAAAATAACTTATCTCTCCAAGAATGCATCAAAAGGCCAAAAATCAACAATACCAATTGAACTGCCCGAAGAGGAAAGCCTGTTGAACTGAAGCCAACTGGACTGTTGCCAAAAATAGAATTTACTAAAAATAGTAAATTCGGAAAGTCGCTCGGATCAAACTGTATGCGACACCATTGCGAAGGTTTCTGAAAACCTAGAAAGAATCCGCCATCCAAAATCCCAAACTCCAAGATGTAGCCATCATAACTTAGTAAAAATAGTAAGTTCGGAAAAGTTGTCTGACGTAGTCGCATGTCATACCTCTGCGAAGCCCTCCGAAAACCCAGAAGGAATCCAGGATCCAAACAGCCAAACTCCAACAAGCAAAACCCTGAATCTTTAAGAAAACCCACCAAACAGTCGAAAACCCTAATTCTGCCTCTGACTAGCCGACAACACCCCAGGGATAGGTCATCAATCACTGAGAAGTGCAGTGCTAAAAATGGGGACATTACATGGGCGAACTTCAAGATGTCCTTGCCATGTCCCTCAAATTAAGGGCCGACTTCCAAAACTTTATGCCATCTTCTCACTAAGGCTTGGGTGGACTTCCTTGCTCTCATGCCGCGTCCCTCAAATTAAGGCTCGACTTCCTTAATGGCTTGACATTCTCCTCTTGATGGCGAACTTTTCCTTTCCACCTTCCCTTCTTTCTAGGGCCAATTTCCTTGCTCTCATGCCATGGTAAGGGCGAATTTCTCCAAACTTAGGCAAATTTATCTCATGATTCCACGCCTTTGGGTTGATTTTTTTTGTTGATTTTCAATTGATTTTTGCAGATTTTTGCTTTTTTTTTTGCTGTTTTTTTTTGCCCTAAAGATGGAAACGTTGACCCATTGACCAAGGTTGACTTTCTAAAAATAGAAAAAGCAAAATCCCTAAAAAATAGGGAACCCCGTTTGGTCCAAAAATGCCAAAAATGAAAAAGCGAAAAAGTAGATTCCCTAAAAATAAGAAGTGTCAGAATTGGCCCAAAGCATAGGGGATCCTCGTCTCTCAGACCTTCTGAGCCCTTCCATGATGTTTAGGCATTGATTCAGGCATGGAATCTCAACTTGGCTTGGATGACTCTCAAAAGACTGACTTGAAACTCTCAAAATGATGAGCTCATTGTTAAAAGACAAGTGATAAGTAGTTGCGATGCTAAGGCAAAAAGTAAAAATAGGGGGTCCCCATTTGCAATGGGGAGATGTGTGAAAAGGTCACAACAGGTCCCAAGTGAATCCCAAAATGTGTTCATTGTGTGGCTCTTGTACTGTTTGGATATCCAACCAAGCATTGTGAAGCAATGTAGTCTGGAATACAATGCCCAAATCCCAAGATATCACTTCTTTGTGTGAATTGAAAATGAAATGGCAACTATCTCTTACTATGCCGCCACTGTCCCAAAATGGTGGAGTCTCATCAATCTGTACCTCATGTGTGTTCCCTATGCTCTAACTCTTGGTACCATAAAGCAAACTATCCTTAGGAATGACCCCATTAAATGAATGTGCTTTCCAAGTGCAACTGTTTTGGGTGGAATCCAAAACTCCAAAGCTATCCATTGGTGAAGATCCTTCTATCTCTATCCTCCAAATGCAAATCTTAGTATCCACAACTATATGCAAATCATCTCGCTTCTTCGGCTCTATCATGGATGGTGAATGTGGAAGATGTCGTGGCTTGTCTTGTTGACAAGTTATACACCTCTGAAAATGCTGCAAGATGTCTTCTCTAAGACTCTCCCAAAAAAATATCTCATGTACCTGTCGGTATGTCTTGAAAACACTTGGATGCTCCGCTAATGAGTTGTCATGAAAAGTCAGTATTATCTCAGGCTTCAAACTTGACCTTGTCACCGAGGAGATTCTGTCCTCAAAGTATATCACATCATCAAAGAATCGGTAGTTGTTGCCCTGATTCTTGCCCTCCAATGTCATGCATGCAAAGGAATATTTTATCATGATTTGCTCTCTCCAAGTCACTAGTGTATTCCTCAAGGAAAGAGGAATCTAGAGCTCGAAACTCATGGAGTGATGGAATAGACTAAAGTCCTCCTGTATACTGTCAATCTCTTCTATAATCTAGCCAATCTCTTTTGCACATTTTTTGGTAGTAGCTGTCGTTGTGTCTGCACACTCAATTGCCTTGTCTCGGTCCCTAATTAAATGTAAGTATGCCACTTTGGTGCCTTTCATTGTATCCTTCAACTCCTTCACATCTCCAAGGTTGATGCTAATTCCACCTAGCGCCGTGACTGCACTCTGTATGAACTCATCAAGAACACTCCTAGTGCCATCCAACTTAGAAGGGGTTTGAATTTCCTCGTCCAAGGTCACCTCTAACTGATTCTTCCAATCATTGTCAAGATTGTGCAAAAACAATGGATTGTTAAAATGCAAATCAAAATCTGAATTGACTTTGTACCTTGTGATAGGGCTGCTATGAACATCATGTGTACAAGTCTCTATATCTCCGTCATTGAATCCTTTGGATTCGTCTTCCATGGTACCTCCTTGGAACATCTTCATGTTACCACTTTCCACAGATGCGGTCTCCGTAAGAAGTTGGTGCCTTACTGTGTGTAAGGAGGATTCTGTCGTGCTTAACCCATCACAATGCTCATCTATCTCATCTCCTCTATCTCTCATAGCATCATAGCACATCTTACCCAAGGTGAGCAGATAATCTCTATCCGCCAATATATGTAGGTAGTTGGACTTAACTACCATCCAAGCATCCTTAGGCTGATGTGGTTCCTCAAAGTCATCATGTTTGTCTAAAATCTTCCAACACAAAGTCGCTATCAACTTAGGAATATACTTAAGGTGATGTAGAGTTTTCCCAATCATACCTTTGCTCACCTTAAGTTGACTTTCCAACGGATGTGCACTCATGCTCTCGTGCCAAGTTTCTGAATGTGCCTCTTCTTCATGTCTCTCTGACTTAGTTTCCTTGTCCTCATGATACTCATCATACTCAATCAAGGGAGAGTCATAATTAGTATAGTCTTCAGCTCCAATGTTCTCATGCACCTTCTCTACTTTTCCTTCCAAATTGTAAGGCTCTCCTGTGTGGATGTATGATCATAGTGCTCCATTGGAGGATCACCATCGAAGCAATGTGTCGAATCTTCAAGCACATGATCCTTCACAATTATGAGATCCTCATCTTCCTTAAAACCACGCAATGCCAACTCAATCTTACCCAACTTTCTAGGTTCATCATCATGTGCATAGGAAAATTCCGTTTTCAACATATCCAAAACATGATGCAAAGGCAGTGAAAGAGTATCTAATGAATTCATACCTCCTTGATGTGAACCCAATATGATTGGTTTGGTATCCACATTGATCCTCGGCTGTTCCTCCAAATTTTGTTTCTCATAAGCACTTAATTCCTCTTTGGTTTCATCACAATTTGAGTCTATGGCATCCCTTGCTTCTTGTTTCTCAACATGAAAAATATTCTCTATATCATCCTCATGACATTCTTCTATCTCAAGGTTAGAATCATCCATAAACTTAGAATCATTGTACCTTATAGTAATGTTCTTCTATTCTTCTTTGTCTTGGGTCTCCAAATAGCATTCAGAAGTGTCATCAAGTAACTCTTGTGTCTTGATGGGGCAAGTTTTTTCCTTATTTGTAGGATACTCTTCTATCTCAAAACCATGTGTAGATGAAGAATCATGGCTCAAAATCAAAATCTCAGAATCATCATAGCTCATGGTGGTGATTGTTTGTACCTTGGAAGTGATGCCACGTGACTCTCGTGCCTCAACGGAATAACGTTCTGCCTCATACCCCATGGTGGCGCTTGTTTGTTCCTCTACCTTACAATCATGTATAGATGAAGAATCTTGGTTCAAAATTACAACTTCAAGGTCTTAATACCTGTCCACTTGTCCTTCCTCATGAGACTGTCTTTCGAATGTTGGTACTTTGGTGCTACTAGTCTCTTTGTCCATGAAAGGTCTCAACTTCTCCTCGAATTGTTTGAACACCTTGTTGATCAAGTCAAAGAAGCTGTAGATATATTTTGTCCTTTCAAGATTAGCAACATGGATACAAGATCTTGGGGAATAGTATCATACTTCTCCATGATTTGGATCATAATAGTTTGCATATAAGAGGAGACATCTTCATCATAATCCTTAATTTGCTTGATGAAATAACAAAGCATTTGCTTAATAAGTACATCACACTCTAGATCTACCAAAAGACATGAAGATTTGATTTTTCTCATTACCTCCATCATTCAAACCCTCCTATCAAGTGAAGTACCTTGGTCTTAACAAAAATTCTCTATGATCAATTCTAGGACCTCCTTCATCATGTTGTCTTCATAGGGGACCTCCAAAGCTTTAGTCCTTGTAATCTCACTTAGACAACTGGCAACCAACAATCTCACCTCTTCATCCTCGTGATCCATCAGTATGGGTTTGGGCAAGTAATTCATTGTTGAGGTCATTGCTATTTGTATCCATTGAGACGGTGTTTGATCTATCCTCTGTAGGCAAGTCTCCAATTCCTTAAGGTTCCATGAAGTGTGTATTTTGCTTGAGATGGACATTTAAGTTCCCCTAATTGACAAAGCCTTAGGCCCAAATCTTCTTTTTCTTTTTCTGCTTCTCGTTTTCTGAGTGCTTCCCATGCACAATTCATGATTTCTTTTTAACATGTAAACCCACTGGTTGGCATAATCATAACTCTGATACCACTGTAAGAAGCTAGCCTAAGGGCGACCCCTTGTTAACATATTTAATCCATCAAATATTAGAGACAAACTTGCCATGATTTGATACAAGTAATGTCCAAGCCATAGTCAGAATACTATCAATTAGCACAATATCTCAGTGCATAGGAACTAAGACTATTGGCCATCACAATCTGAGACTTCAATACAATGTAGGACATAAACAAGTATCTCATCGAAATCATACAATGGAATATTCCGAGCCAAATTTTTTTCAAATTTTCAATTGCAACAAGCAAAGCAATCCACAATTGTTAGGGTTAGCTCTAAACCAGAATGATACTGAAACAACTCTAACCAGAATGTACACTAGGATCCCGATGAGGGCAAGGTGTGAGCATTGGTCAGAGGATTTGAATGCAAAAACAGAACTGGAAGGAACTCTAACCAAGAATGGGGCCGATGATGGCGAGCATATGGTCAGAGGATCTTCTACCACTACAAGTACTGAAAGGGAACTCAACACCAAGTATGTGCTACCCAATCCAGTATGGAGTTGAGGCGACCATATGGCGGAGTGTAAGAATTACAATGCTATGAAAGGAAATAAGCAATGATGCTAAAAATACTCGACGTCAAGAATGTGCTTTCCAGACCGAGACGGAATGGGAGCTACCATATGATGGAGATATAAATTATTACAAGGCTACTTCAGAATGTAAGATAAGCATTACAAATCAGAATTAAGCAAGATTAAAACTACTGCCAGTACTACTGTTCAGCTTACAATATGAGAAGAATTCGCCTACGAAGAGCATGAAGTTAGAACAATTCAACGAACATCTAATAAGAGGATTCTCCTTGCTTAATGAAGATACCAAGACTGATTTCTTCACTCAAGAACCAGATTTAAGATTCTGATTTGTACAGATCTGCACTTTTAAATGTAAAACCAGCATGCCTGTAATCCACTAATTTGCTCGTATAACACCCTAAACAGACCCAAAAGACTTCAAGTTTGATGCAATGGACCTATAAAATGATGGTGCCTAGTTTAGTTATAAGAAAAGGCAGCTAAAAGTGGCTATTAATTAATGGCACGGATCCCAAGGCACTCCAGAAAGTGCGCCCTACAAGGAATGACGAATTTGCATTATAAAATCATCAGCTTCATATTAAAATCTGCAAATATTCATGAAGGGTCGCCTCCAACAGAGAAAACCAATGAGACAATACCCAGAACAACACTTTTTGTATTTTTTGACTTGTGATTAAAAACAATAATCTGCTATGAGGAAAATGCAATTCTAGAATCTCACTAAAATGCACAAATTTGAACTACAAAGCCACACAATGACAATAATGCAGAAATCTTGATACAAAACACTCAGACTATACTATCTCACCACTAGTCGCTATCTTTCAAGCGAGAAGCAATGCCTAGCTAGGAGGCTTACATTCCTCGAAGCAATCCCACAGCCAATCCGGTAGCATAACATTCCTGTAGATAAAAGATAATCCCAATGAGAACCAATGACTTCCTTTTATAATTTGAGAGGATCTTCCCGGAAGCTTTTGGAACCCTAATCTTCTTTTAGAACCAAACCCTAATCCTCCAATAGGTGGCGTCCCACTTTCCCAAGCAATACTTGACTTTTTATTATAAACTTTATCTCTCCCTTGAAGTTGGCATCCAAACTCACTTTAGCAATATTTGACTTTAGAGATATTAAAATATTTCCTCCATGTAGAAAATACCCTTCAAGGTCCCTTCTTTAAAACAATATTAATTTATGATGCTAGGACAAGGGATTATAATGTTAAATTATAACATTATAATATAAAATAGCTTATATCTCCATAAAGATGCATCAGGAGCAAAATTCAATCACATCATCTGAACTGATTGAAATAGAAGTCAACTGACCTGAAGTCAACCTGCCAACTTGCCAAAAATAGAATTTACTAAAAATAGTAAATTCATGAACTTGCTCAGAATGTCGTGCAGAAACCACCAATGCGAAGCTCTCTGAAAACCTAGAAAGAATCCGCAATCCAAAATCAACAATTCCAAATGTAGATTTAGCAAAAAGACGAAAACATCCTCCAAGAAGTTTGGAAACCCTGATTCGAGCTTCTACTAGCCGACAGCTCACCGGGAATAGGCCATCAATCATTGAAAGGTGCAGTGCTAAAAACGGGGACATTACAGTCCGCCCTTCCCAAAATTGCTTGTCCTCAAGCAATACCACCATAGCTCCAGAAAAGTTAAGACTGATCCATACCAAAATAAGTATGATCCCAGGTTCCCAAATCCATCTCAGGAAGGACCCACCATGCCGATGTTGCACCACTCTGATCACATTAGTGAAAACATCATGCCAATACTGCACTAACCTTCCTTGTAACCCCAAAGTGTTACCATCCATGATACTCAAACTGAAAGATCTTAAAGGATCAAGATCAAGATCATGCAATGTCTCATGTCCACAATGCCCCGAATTAACAGTATCAACCATACTACTGTCAATCACAATTCTAAGCAATAGGAAAGATAGTCTACTCAAATCAAAATCGAACTCCTCAGTATACCACCATACGGTAAGGAACGGAGTCATGACTGCAAATGTGACATCTTCGAATCTTCTTGCAAGGAGGAAAGCAATCCCTTGCAAGAGCTCAACAAATTCATACTCATGTCTCCACATGGAGCTACTATGCCTCATCTGAATTATACTGACACAACCATGAAGACTACAGAAAACTCTCATAGTTCCAACCCCATGAGTCTCAGAATGATGAACCAAAGCATGTGAGAGACCGCTGTCTTGAATCAACACTGAGAGTAAACTATCAAAGTTTACATCACAAACCATCATAAGATGAATTTGGAGAGTAGGAAAGGTGTGAAGGAACAAATAATTGCTGCTGATCAAGGCTGGGATCAGCGTAGTGCAATCTGATTCTAGAGTCCTACACAAAGGAAAACAACAACACCACTCGAATTCCCAAGTGTGAGCATGTGAGATGACCATCGAGCTGCAAGGTGACACCTCCAAAGTGGTTGGAAAACGCGCTAGATCCATCTCCATGAGTAAACTACCACTTCTTTGATCAAGAGTGATGAACCAACTCTCCTGAATGAGAGAAACGCAACATGTAAGGTGGCTGGTCTGCCTCAAACCAGCAAGCTCGAGTCTCAAAATCTATCCTGGTCTTAGCCAAGAATCACTCTCAAGAGCAACCAATCGTTCATTTCTCCAACCCATACTTAAAATTCCTCTCCAACCCATTTGTTGATGAACAAATAAACCCATCAAGTGGCGGACAAAGAAAGGAACAACATCAACAAATTTGGAAATTTGATCCTTATTCCTCCAATAGCCCTTTCCAAATGTAATAAGCTTTATCAAGCCAAGTTGAGAATCCCAAGCACGGATACCCAACTGAAAATGATTTTCAACACAATGCAAGGTAATCTCAATGCATCCCCAAGAGCTAGTAAGGATCAAGTGTATACTGAAGAGATTGATGCCTCCTCTATTGAACCCTTGAAGCCTATCCATGAAAGTTTCAACAACAATGGAGCATGAAATATTAAATGACCTCAAATCCAACTCCAAATGTTACATCCCGAATTGTATAGCTATTAGGCTATTAGAATTGAATAAGGATTATGTGTTTGTAAAGACAATTCTATGAATGAATAAAGATGTGAATCACCTTGTTTTCAATATGAGCTTTTGATCGTCTCATTCTTGTGTTATTACTTGATGTTAATCATGGTGAAAAACGTACATAATGTGATTTATGTGTGATGTTTTTATATCTTATGAAATTTATATGTATTGCTAATTTTGTGAGCAATTAACTGCCGTGAGTTTATAATTGTGAATGCAGGAATAGGATCCAGTCCTCAAGACAGAGGGGGAATATCACTTGGGAGAGGGGTATTGGTCGTTTGACCGGTAAAGTTAATCAGTTGAGCATACACACACATTATGAACAGTACATAGAGAAACAGGTCAGATAAGTTAGACATCCATAGGCTTAGGAGTAAGATTTACTTCCCTATGCTTTATATGATGTGATTGAATGTTAATCTGACTTTACTGTGAATCCCTGTGAATGAACGTAAATGAAATGAAATGTGATGCAGGACGAATAGGTACGTGTACACATGTATACACTGTATACACATATCTAAATGTATAGACATATCGACACGTATGTACGTAAGCAGATGGATATGCTCGTACATATGTATCGACATGTATATACGCATACATATGTATATACATAGAGTACATGTAAACATGTTTACACGTACACATTCAGCCTGGTATCTCGATAAATGATATTCAAGTATTATTATCAGAAGGATTTAATTATATATTTATATATGATATATATATATATATATATATTAATAAGGAGATTATTAATATATATATTTATATATATATAAATATTAACAGATAAGAAATGTATAAATAATAATAAATTTATATATTTTATTGATTAAATGTGTTAATATTTAAATTAATATTTATTTATATATAAATACGTTTATATACAAATAAATATTAATGTTTAAATTAACACAATAATAAATAAAGTATATAAATAGAAAATTATTAAAAAAACAACAATTTCAATTGGAAAGGATTAAACTCGCATTTTTGTGAAAAGGAAAGAAATTCGCATTTTTGTGAAAAGAATAGAAATTCGCATTCTTTGGAAATGATAGAAATTCGCATTTTGAAAGCATAAAGTATTTTAGATAGCCGTATTTTTCAAAATACATTATACAAGGCAAAAGTGGAAAAAGTCGAATTATGAAATAAATAGAAAAAAAAATGAAATGAAGAGCTTGCCGTAAAAATGGCGGAACTCCTGCACAGCTGGGAATGGGAGAAGACAATGTCAAGAGTTTAAACCAGAAAATAGCGAGTAAAAGCTGAGCTGGGTCGATTTTAAACTTAACCTAAAACGCAACAAGAATATAATGAAGAATTCTGACGCCTGGCAGAAAAACGTGTTTGTAAATTTCGTTTTGCTTTCAAGTTGAAAGTTTCTTCGAATTGCTGGCTGTAAATGAGTCGATTCACCTTAAGAGATCATGACTAAGGGATTTGATGCATGGCAGGTAGCACTTTGACTGAGTAAATAGTGAAATTTGTCAATAAGCATGCCCAGAAATGGGGAAAACATTTTAACTGCGGCCTATAAATACCACACAAACCTTCATTCGAAAACATGCTTGGCTTTCTGATTTCTGACGTTTTTTAGAAAGAGCTTAACACTGCAAATTTGAAAGCAAATATTGTGAATTTATGCTAGTTATCTATTCAAAGTGTTTTAATGAGTGCTGAGAAATAAACTATTGTGAGATTGTGATTTGGAGAATTTCTGCTTAAAGATACTGTTGGCTAAGAGCCACAATAGAAGACTTCTGGAGAGGCATTACTGGAAAAAGGAGCTTAAAACAGGCATGGTTCTGGATTTAAGTTTTAAACTTTAAAAGTTATTTCCTTACTGTCTTATATTGCTGACTGTGTTAAACTGGAAATAATGAATTATGGCAGTAATCAATCATTTTTGATAATCTTAAATTGCATGATGAATAAAAGAATTTCTTCTTATGCATGGGGAAAAGATAGGAAATGACAATGTGGTTAAGGGAATTAGCTTAATTCACTTCATTATGTTCAATTCTAGTTTTTAAAGATTAAAATGGAATTTGGAATTTGAATAAAAGGGATTCAAGGGGTTTGGAATGATTTAGTAGAAATGGAAATTTTGGGAAAAGAAAGAATTCAATTGGGTTATATGCATTGATAGGGAATAATATGCATTGCACTTCAAGACTGTCTTTTGTGTATGATAGTTGGTTGGTAGTAATAAATTATTGAAGTTTTAAACTTGTATGAACTCCGTATATGGAGAATACGTAGAATAAGTAATAATTTATAGGAACGAAATGATGTTTAAAATAAAGTGTAATCCTAGCTTGTGTTATTAGGTTAACATTAGGAAGCTCTCTCCTAGGATAAAGAATTCTAGAAACAGGAGATAGGATAGCAAACACTTGCTTAAAAACTCATTTCTAGTAAACTGTTTGAGGTAGGTAGTCTGGGGTAAACTGAACCCACTGAAGGACACGACCTATGCGTAGAGTAAGATAGCCCGAAGGCAAATCGGCCCTGAGTAGTGTAGTGATAGATGACTTATCAGTCGTTTACTGAATCAAACACTATGGCCATAGTAATGTAATGTACCTACATCCTCTTTGTATAGGAAGATGATTACATTGTCAGTTCACAGTGATCCAAAACACATATACTAGGTTGGGATTGTAAGGCACAAGAATCTAGTAATGTAGGACACGACACTATGCTCAGTTGGTTAACGGAATCGGTCACTCAACCAATCTCTTCGACGAAGGGAGGGCCATTCATTGAAAAATGAATGTGCGGGGGACCGCATTATTAGTCCATGGTTGGCGGAAAAGCACCCGAGTGATATTTCTCCTCCACAACCTGACAACCAAAGAACCAAGATTTGCAAGGAAGAACCTGGACCGTCTTACTTCTATTTGTGCAAAAGCTTTTAAAGCTGTGTATGTATTCTTATACTCTTATACTCTGTTATTCAAATGTAAAGTTATTTAAATTGGAAAAGTTTGAAATCATATTTAGATGTTGTACTTTATTTCAAAAAGAAAAGAAAAATTTTGTTATGCTGTTGTTTACTCGTTTACTTTGGTTAAAAGTTGTAAAAGATATAAAAAAAAAAATTTCGTAGATGTCGGGTCGTTACACCAAAAATGGACTAATAAATGCCAAAGCATCATTCAACCAAAGGGATGGATTGACAAGCATACAAACACCAAGTTCTAGTCCATCTTTCTTCCCTACTTCATGAGTAACAAAACTGAAATCTTTGCTCCTTGCTGCTGTAATGAAATTACCAACAGCTACCAAGTCTTGCTTTGTTAACACCTTGGTGTCGGAGATGTTGAAATCTCCTTGAATCAACACTTCCCATGTAGAGACTCCATCCTCAAACCCACTTATGCATTCATTACTAGTCAACATACGTGGCACATCCTCATGGAGTGATATCAAAGCATCCTTAGATTGGAGTTCATGCTTGACCTCATGCTTGGTCACTTCACTACTTGACTCATTTTTCAAAACAAAGAGAGGATTGTCATAAGTTGCTTCAGCACCCACTTCAAAGAAGGGATTGTCAAAGACTTGGAAGCCATTCCTTTCGTCTCGCTGCCCCAAATCTGCACATACAACTTCTAATTTCCTTGTGACGCTTACAAGATTGAACTCCTCTTGAAGACAATCAAGTTCTTCAATCGCTTGCTAGATTTCTTCAGCTCTTTTTACATTCTCTTGCTTTGTGAAAAATTTGAAATCAGCAAACTGATTTTCCACCTCTGTAAATGCCATTTGAGTTTCTTCTAGCGTAACTCTTGTTGATTCAAGTTCTAGAGAAAGTTCATCAAACTCCCTCTCTCTATCTTGAGAAGCACAAATGGTCCTTTTTGCGACTTCAAAGGCGTGACCATGATCTTCAACCAAGTGCATGTACTCGGACTTCAAGGTTACCAAAGAGTTTCTGATAAGTTGCAGATTGGGGAGAGCAACTTCATCCTTAACTCTTCTTCTCTCTTCAAGTTGAGCCTTCCAATAGAAATCTTCAATCAAACTGAGTGTGTGATCAAACAGGGATAGAGCTTGCACTTCCTTGTCAACGGACACCATGAATTGTCTGTCCCAATCATGAGAATTCAAAGATGATGAACTGCTGATAGGCTGCAACTGAAAATCAGAACCTTGCCCCTTGTCTTTGCTGCCCTCAATGCTGCTCCAACATCCTTGTACTTTACCACCCACATGCGGATAATGCTCAATGCCATGGAGATGACCATTCTCCATGATTTCTTCGACTCTATGTTTGCAATCAGCTTCATGAATGGAAAAATCAGACTTGTGTTTGTAAACCTCTTTAACTCTTTCCCCTTCAAGAGCCATATGGTCTTCTAGCTCTTCTTCTTCATCATTGTCTTCTTGATCAAACATTATAGCAGCATCCATCTTGCTCAAAGGATCAAAATCATCCACTGTTCGGAAGGTTTCCGTAAAAACATTTTCTTCTTCAGTGGCTGCAACCATTTCAAAGAGATCATTATGGAGCTTCTTTGAACACTCTTCTTCTTCGATGACAACTTCCTCTTCAATGGCCACCTTATAGTTTGCCATGCAATCTGATTTTTGATCTTCATCTGGATCAAAGGGGAATTCATCCCACAAAGGTTCTTTATCATACCTTGGTGCCAACACACCTGGATCCCAAATGCCAAGGGGTTGATTGAGATGAGCAACAGGAAGAGGTTTTTCATGCTTCACTGGAAGTATTGACTCAAGGAATAAGTCAGATCCTGAATCTCTTAAGCTGATATCTTCAAAAACATTTTCTTCCAATGGTTTGGTTTGCTGGTCAAACCCAAATCCAACAATGTCACCACCAAAATGAAGTGATTCTTCGATGCTGCTTGTTTCGAAAACTTCACCTTCATTATCTTTTATGGAACCATCATGAGAGAGTATGTCGCTGATTTCTTCATGTGGAACTTCTTGGGGAGTTGAGACAGCAACAAAAGTAAAACTATCCACCACCAATTCTTCAACACGAGGTGGTACAGTCATGTTGGAATCATTGCCAACTTCATCACTTTGGCAATGCTCATAGGCTGATTCAACGGGACCATCAATATTTCCTTCTACTTGCTCTTCTTCAGCAAACTCATCCCATACAACAGTACTACTAAAATTTTCAGTGAAGCCCTTAGCTTCAAGACCTTCATAGGTTGAATCCTTATTAGGACTCAAGACTGTCGTTCTGTTCTTTTCACTGAACTGTTCTTCATCACTTCCTATCACATGCAAATCTAAGGAAGTATTTTGGGGTTCTTCCACACACTTTTCAACTATCCGAGTTTCTTCATCAAGCTCCCGATTAATATGAGGTGCCATGTGCACCTTGCTATCCCGGCTTTCAGACCTAGCATAAATTTTTCTGATTCCCCACCTTATGTCAGGATCCTTCATTAGCGTAAACAGTTCATGCATTAACTCAAGTAGAGGCTTCTCTGTAGTCATCTCTCTCTGTATGAAGCGTCTGGTATCTCTGTCGGGCACAGGATGGCAGGATCTTGGCTCTGATACCACTGAAATATTCCGAGCCAAATTTTTTTCAAATTTTCAATTGCAACAAGTAGAGCAATCCACAGTCGTTAGGGTTAGCTCTAAACCAGAATAATACTAAAACAACTCTAACCAGAATGTACACCAGGATCCCGATGAGGGCAAGGTGTGAGCATTGGTCAGAGGATCTGAATGCAAAAATAGAACTGGAAGGAACTCTAACCAAGAATGGCGCCGATGATGGCGAGCATATGGTCAGAGGATCTTCTACCACTACAAGTACTGAAAGGGAACTCAACACCAAGTATGTGCTATCCAATCCAGTATGGAGTTGAGGCGACCATATGGCGGAGTGTAAGAATTACAATGCTATGAAAGGAAATAAGCAATGATGCTAAAAATACTCGACGCCAAGAATGTGCTTTCCAGACCGAGACGGAATGGGAGCTACCATATGACGGAGATATAAATTATTACAAGGCTACTTCAGAATGTAAGATAAGCATTACAAATCAGAATTAAGCAAGATTAAAACTGCTGCCAGTACTACTGTTCAGCTTACAATATGAGAAGAATTCGCCTGCCAAGAGCATGAAGTTAGAACAATTCAACGAACATCTAATAAGAGGATTCTCCTTGCTTAATGAAGATACCAAGACTGATTTCTTCACTCAAGAACCAGATTTAAGATTCTGATTTGTACAGATCTGCACTTTTAAATGTAAAACCAGCATGCCTGTAATCCACTAATTTGCTCGTATAACACCCTAAACAGACCCAAAAGACTTCAAGTTTGATGCAATGGACCTATAAAATGATGGCGCCTAGTTTAGTTATAAGAAAAGGCAGCTAAAAGTGGCTATTAATTAATGGCACGGATCCCAAGGCACTCCAGAAAGTGCGCCCTACAAGGAATGACGAATTTGCATTATAAAATCATCAGCTTCATATTAAAATCTGCAAATATTCATGAAGGGTCGCCTCCAACAGAGAAAACCAATGAGACAATACCCAGAACAACACTTTTTGTATTTTTTGACTTGTGATTAAAAACAATAATCTGCTATGAGGAAAATGCAATTCTAGAATCTCACTAAAATGCACAAATCTGAACTACAAAGCCACACAATGACAATAATGCAGAAATCTTGATACAAAACACTCAGACTATACTATCTCACCACTAGTCGCTATCTTTCAAGCGAGAAGCAATGCCTAGCTAGGAGGCTTACATTCCTCGAAGCAATCCCACAGCCAATCCGGCAGCATAACATTCCTGTAGATAAAAGATAATCCCAATGAGAACCAATGACTTCCTTTTATAATTTGAGAGGATCTTCCCGGAAGCTTCTGGAACCCTAATCTTCTTTTAGAACCAAACCCTAATCCTCCAATAGGTGGCGTCCCACTTTCCCAAGCAATACTTGACTTTTTATTATAAACTTTATCTCTTCCTTGAAGTTGGCGTCCAAACTCACTTTAGCAATATTTGACTTTAGAGATATTAAAATATTTCCTCCATGTAGAAAATACCCTTCAAGGTCCCTTCTTTAAAACAATATTAATTTATGATGCTAGGACAAGGGATTATAATGTTAAATTATAACATTATAATATAAAATAGCTTATATCTCCATAAAGATGCATCAGGAGCCAAATTCAATCACATCATCTGAACTGATTGAAATAGAAGTCAACTGGCCTGAAGTCAACCTGCCAACTTGCCAAAAATAGAATTTACTAAAAATAGTAAATTCATGAACTTGCTCAGAATGTCGTGCAGAAACCACCAATGCGAAGTTCTCTGAAAACCTAGAAAGAATCCGCAATCCAAAATCAACAATTCCAAATGCAGATTTAACAGAACGACAAAAACATCCTCCAAGAAGTTTGGAAACCCTGATTCAAGCTTCTACTAGCCAATAGCTCACCGGGAATAGGCCATCAATCACTGAAAGGTGCAGTGCTAAAAACGGGGACATTACATACAACAGATCAAAGTTTCCCCAAATAGCAATTAATATTTAGTCTAAGGGGATTTTACATTCAGCATAAATAATCATCGATCCAAAGAGGATATATGCGGCTCACAATTGTGAATCTCACCCAGATTTGGATGCACGGTATATACTGCTCAAGAAATGAGGCAAGCCGATCATACATGAATATGATGATGCATCTGGGACTTACTTGCTGAATGTCTATCGCTGAATACACCTTAGGCGGAGTCGGTTTGGGTGGAATGAAAATCTCGTGTCTATTCCACACTTCACTTGTTGAAAGGGCCTCGTGAAAATTCAACGGCAATGTAAGTGTGGGTGTTGCTGTTATTGAGTCTCCAAGCGCTCGACCACTCCCATCAAAGCTACCGACGCAATCCTCAAAAAAAAATCTTCATTGTTGATACATGAAGTTCTTTAACTCCTAGATGCCGCCTAATGCTGGAGTTCTCGCAGGGATCTGGTGTTGTATCCGTTTGCTTCGTTATTTGCCAATGACCACTAGCGCCCAATAGTTTGGCTAGAGCCAGAGACTCAACCTAATCGCCTCCAATAATCGCCTCTGCCCAGTGACGGTATGATGTTGACCTGCAGTGATAATCAAGCCTGCGCTCAATGGGATACTTCATGTCCTTCTGGATGTGCTCCAATGATGACGCTCCCTGAAAGTAGGAATGCCAAATACGAAATCTCTCAAGGGTGCAGCTACACCCACCACTTGAGTGCCACACCAGTAGACTACGTCTCCTGTGATGTAGGCAAGACCGAGTGTCCAAATTTCATGATGAACTTCAAATGCCCTGCATCCGCCATATATAGTTGCTCCAAGGGAAAGTCGGCTAGAGAAAGATTATTAAATCGCTATAGCAGGTTGGCCCAGATAATATATATTTAATTAAATTTAAATGTTATTTAACAATAATTTAAATTTATTATTTTATTATTATTATTTTTATATTAGCATTTAAAAATGCTTTATTTTTCCCGTCAAATGGAAAGGGCCCCAAATTGGGGACATGACAAGAAAGAAGACGATGCTTTTTCTTTGATCATTAGGGAAGTGCAAGAGATAATAAAAATTGATATTAATATCCTAATTGCAGAACTTATTTTTAATAATATTGAAGATATTTTTTCCCAGGTTTGGTTCAAAAGCATAGAATGAAAGTTAATGACTTAAACAATCTTAAAATATATTTAAGAAGTAATCTAAAATTTGTGACTCTATTCCTTTTGACTTCAAAACCAATTGTTCGTCTTCTTAAGCTGATATTTTAGAAGATGATGAAGCTTCTTTGTTGAATCTTGCATCTGTTAAGAAAGATTTTAAGGAGTTGATCACATAAGAATTATCCAAAAAAGATAACATTGATTGCAAGACATTGGAGAAGTTGGGAAATATGTCTTCAACTTTAGCTTCTTTCTGGAAAGAAATATTATATCTCCATACAAAAGTTTAAGTGGTCAGTGATGAATCGTTTGAATGGAAGGCAAAAGTAAGCAGCTCAACTGTTCCTCACGGTAAATCTCTACCTCCAGCAATAGCAAGTTTTAAGAATTACAGAGCCAAGATTTCAGCAATGCAGACCAAAGTCCTAGATGAAGGTGTATCTGACAGCCCCAATCAGAATAAGGATAAAGAAGTGCCATAACAATATTTTAGCTATTACCCTATCTTTATTCTCAAAATGTAACTGTTCATTAAGTTAAAAGTGAACTTCATTCAAAAGGAAAAAGTTGAATAAAGTTTACTTTTAATATTTCTTTTTAAGAAATAGTTACACTCAAAGAAGTAGTTACATTTGTTATCTTATTTGAGGTAGTTTGAGTGTAAGGAGAGTTTGTTTTCTTAGCTTCTAGTTTGCTTCTTCCGGGTTATCCTCTTTCCATTTTTCT
This sequence comes from Sequoia sempervirens, assembly GCA_007258455.2. Classification (NCBI taxonomy): domain Eukaryota; kingdom Viridiplantae; phylum Streptophyta; class Pinopsida; order Cupressales; family Cupressaceae; genus Sequoia; species Sequoia sempervirens. The sequence continues at coordinate 18,428 of VDFB02253036.1, forward strand.
TCCACTGATATTTTTGACAACCACTGTATAGAAACTTATGGTGGAGACTTTGTGCTCATCATTTTTGGAGTAATAAGAATTTACATGAACTTACATGCTATGTATTTTTCTTATGTTAAATTACAGCTACATTTATAGGGTTTCTTTATGATTCTGTGGACTTTATTTCTCCCTTTGCATGTTTAAATATTAATTGTGAAGTGAAGATCTTCTGGTTCATTATATTCAGATTTTCTCTTTCTTCTGTCAGAGTAATATCTGGTGAAAATCTTTCCAATATGTTGAGTGTGGAATTCTTTATAGTGTAATGCTTTAACGCTTTGTATTATATATCAATCATACAAGGGCGCTGCCCCTCTGAAAAGCAGAGGAAGATTGTTAACTTTTAAGCAATCTATCTAAGTAAACCTTGTCACTGTACATTGGGTGAGTCGAGTTGTAGGAAAACATTGCAGTGACAAATTTGCTTACCAACATATACCTAACACCTAGCGTTGACAATTCTTGCATAGGCTAATCCTAATGTCCTTTGTTAATAGGTTGAAGCCCTAAGGTAAAGTTTCATATTTTAGAAGAACCGAGCTTTCTCTTCCTCTACCGCATTTTATGAAGTATACTATAATTGTTATTTGGAAACTCTTAGAATCTAGTTATCATTCATGAACTATGTATGCATTGTAATCAGTGATATGAACATAAATGAAAAAATCTATATTCCACAATTAATGGGCTAAAGAAAGTCTCATTTTAATTTTATATCTCTATGTTAATAAAATGCCTTCAAATTTAGAAAACAAGTTTTTCTATATATTTTTTGTTTTTCTACTTTTTTAAAATCTGATTTTTCTTTGATTAAATCCCATCTTTTTGAAAAAATCTTAATATCTTGGTTTTTCATTTTTTTCCAAAAGATTTTTGCTGCTATGTTTGAATGATTATGAGTGTACCTTTAGGTAGGGAAAAATATAAATCTTAAATTTTATTTTTCTTTAGGGTTACAATTTGACAGCTGGTGAGGCAAGTGAGGAATGTCAGGGAAGACAGGTCATCCAGAAAATCCAAGTAAAAAGTGGGAGCATCTCAATTTTTTTGTGTGTGGAGGGATAAGAGGGGGATGTTTTGTTCTAATCCTGTTGTTCCTAAAATGTTCTTAGATCATGGGGCATTTGTTGGGGATAGATCCTTGACCATGCTGTTGTGATCCTAGAATCATTAAGAGGAGAGGATACAAGAAAAATACACCATTGTAGAAGATTAAGGAGGATAATGTATGTTGTTTGTGCTCTCATAGCAGTTATCATTGGAGTGATTGCTTCCTTGAGGAGTATTGTGGGTTGTGCTTTCCCTCCAGTGTATTCTTCTATATCTGCATATTTCCATACATTGAATAATGTACTGGTATATTGTGTTATGTGATCTCATTCTATTTTACTAAATTTCTAGATCCTTTAAAATTTATTAATATCATCAGGTTATAGCCCTAATTTTTATTTTTATCTTTGAGCACAAGAAATATAAAATGGTTAGGATCTTGTGATTTATGGGAAGATGTAGGTACACGTGCTTTGAGTGCCATTAGAATGCAAGGGAACTTTCGTATAACAAATAAAATTAGCAAGTGTGCACTCACTTACGTACTTAGAATTAAAGAAATATATATGAAGATTGAATCAAATGTTCACAGAATTCTAGTGGTGTAATTGGAAACACTCCTCCACCAGGAGATGGGGGTTCAAATCCCTCCTAGATTTTTTTTCTTTTTCTGAACATAAAATATGTTCTAGTGATTTAAATTTTCCTTTTATAACGTTTGTTGATAGGATTTTCCTAAGTTGCCGAATTGGGTATGGGCACAGGTATGGATATGTGGGTACGACAGATTTTTTTTTGAGGTGGGGGGAGAGGGGGTACGTTTTGGGTATGTCTGTACAAAAATATAATAAAATATTTAAATATATATATGCAACCTAAAAACAAAATTAAGTTTAGAATGTCATATACCAATGCATATGCTAAACAAAACCATGAAAAATTTCAATTTTTGAAACATAATATACTAATTTAAATTCAGTTTTTAATATCAAAAGGATCAAACATGAATGTCATGATAGATAATCATTGATTAACTTTTAAATTAATACAAATAGTAACCAATTCACTAATCTGCAATTGCATCATATGGGTCATCATCAAGACCAAGATCATCATCAACATTAACATTAGATGATGGAATCCCATTGGCACTTGCACTAAAAGTATGTTGACTACTTGACTCCTGAAAAATTGAAGATTGTGCAACTGCAGCAAGAGAAAGATAAAGATCCAGGTCAGCTCTCTTCGATTCTACATCCCACATCTTTTCTGCCCCTTATTTGTACTCATCATCTTTGTGAGTAAAAGGCACAAGTTGGAATGAACAAAAACTAGCTCCTCTGCTTTGCTTGATGCCAATCGATTGTGCTTCACTGAGTGGATGAAGGAGTATGTACTCCAGGTCTGCTTAGCTGAAAAAGAACTAACAACCTATTGAAGCAAAGGGAGCTCTCATTAGAGTTGTTATATTAAAAAATTTGTAAATCAAACTTCAAATTTGAAAATAATGCATTTAATTTTAAATGATAAAACTTAGAAGTTCAAACCAAATTTAGAGTGGTAAAAATTCAAAACTTACTTGAGATAAAACTTTTATTGCAAGAATTTGGAGGTGTGGCATCTTGTGACCATTGAGGTACCACCAAGAGTGAGCATCCTTCCTATACTTGTCACAAAGAACATAAGCACTTTGACCACGAGAGGTAACAAAATCAGCAAATTTAGTTGTAACTGCATCTTCCATATTAGGATTAGTGAAGAGTTTAGCAAGAGCTTTCCCAAACCCTCGTTGACTTCTACATCACTGTATGGTGGCACTCTATTTGGTACAACAAGGATCTCTGGATTGTAATATTTAGGAGTTAAAGTGAAGGCAAGAAGATGGAATGGGGTGGTCATTTTGTTCCAACACTCAACACAAATTGACTACACCTCTTTGAAGAAGGTTTCTTCAAGACCTTGCTCTCTTGCATTTATGATGGATTTCATCTTCTCAAGCATTGAGTCGATGCCATCATAAACCTCCCCCCAAGCATGGCTTATCCATGTCAATAAAGGATATCATAAGTTCATGATGGGCTCGGTGAAAGCAAGAAGATATTCCATTCGATCCCACCAAGTGTCATCTAGAATTTTGTTTTACATTTTCTGCCCTCTCAGTGTTTGATTGCCTCTATATTGTTGATGTTGTAGCCCTGGGCCTCTTCTTCCAGCAATTTATTTTAATAAGCAATAAATTAAATATAGCCGTTGGCTATTTATTTATTGGAGATGATTTTGTGAAGAGGTGCTTCACTTAAATATTAAATAATATTTTGTTTAATGCAGCCGACTTCATCTTAATATTCACCACCTTTTATGTGAGACAAAACCATTCATTGGTGGCCGACCTTTCATCCTTGAAGGGACGCATTGATTAGCTATTACCTCATCGAATTGTATATAAGGAAGGCGCTGGTCTCTTTCATGATTCATTCAGTTCATTCATTCAAGATAAGTGCGAATTATCTACAACAGGAGTTCAATAGTGCAGATTGATATTATTCTTCAAGGAGATCGACTTCATTATTCAAGGAGTTCAATATTATTTCTCTTGAGATTGCATCAAGTGTGGTGTTGTTAATTTGGCCTTGTATTTGGCCTCATTGTAAAGCGAATTGCTGCTCATTATTCAATATATAAGAGATATATTGTTGCTGGGTTTTTTTCCCTCAAGTTGGAGGGCTTTCCTAGGGTATATGCTGTGTCAAATTGTTTGAAATTGTTCTATTTCTGCTTATTTAAATTCTGATCCTAAAACTAACATGGTATCAAAGCGGGTTTAAGCAAGATCATGACTCGATTTCTATAAGTAGTGTGATCTTCCTCTCTTATTCTCATCTTAGTGTGTCTATCTTATCTTCAAAAATGGTGAATGGTCTCAAGGTTGAAGATAGACTCAAAGGTGCCTCTAACTTCACCTCTTAGAAGTTTAGAGTTCTTATTGCATTGGAAGAAAATGAGATTCTCGAGTTTGTGGAGAGCAAAGTACCTGAGCCTTTTGATGAGAATGAGAAGACACAATGGAGGAAGAATGGCACAAAGGCCAAGAAGATATTGATTGATTCTATGAAGGATCACCTTGTGCCTATTATCTCCAAATTGAAGACAGCTAGAGAGATGTTCAAGACTTTGGAGGGATTGTATGAGATCAATAACACCAACCGAGCTCTTGCATTGAGGCAACAACTACATCACATCAAGATGGCAAATGGAGATTCAATCATCTCCTTCTTTATGAAGATCACTGAGTTGAAGGATCAACTCTATGCCATTGGAGACATAATTGATGATCGAGACTTAGTCATGTTGGCGCTTAACGGTCTTCCTTAATCTTGGGAGCCTTTTATCCAAAGTATAAGTGGAAGATCTAAGCTACCTAAGTTCGATCGTCTTAGGGTAGATTTCATTCAAGAGGAATCAAGGTTGGCAGCAAGGGGTAATGGATGAAGTTCTCACAATGAAGACAATCATGTTCTTGTTGCTCAAACTTCAAAGAAGAAAGGAAGAGAAGGGAGAAAGGTAACTTCAAAAGGAATAGAGACAGGAAATCAGATGTTGCTCCTGAATCAAAGAAGAAGAAGGATCTCTCCCATATACAGTGCTTCAGATGTGGCAAGTTTGGTCACTGTGCTAGAGATTGTGCAACAAGACCAAAGCAACATCCTTCTACTGCGGATGTGGATGGTGTCTCTCCTCAAAAGGATTCAAGAGATAATTCAAGTGGATTTCTATTTATCTCAGCCCTATCAAGCAATGTTCCAACCGATAGCAACACATGGTTGATTGATAGTGGTGCTTCTAGACACATTATTGGATTTAGAGAGCATCTTTTAGATTTGGTGGAGAGAGAAACCAACATTCAAGTAATAATTGGAAATGATGCTTGCTATTCGGTGAAGGGTGTTGGAGCCTCCTCTCTTCACCTAGATTTTGGCATCTCTCTTCATTTGAGCGGTCTTGTTTGTACCAGGTATCAAGAGGAAACTTGTATCAATTTCAGCTTTGGAGGACAATGGATATCAAGTTGCATTTTTTGAGGGAAAAGTTCTTGCTTGGCCAAAGAACTCTAGCATCAAGACAACCCATGTGATTGGTGTTCAACACGAGAGTCTTTATAGACTTTCCATTTGTCCAATGCAGGCATTGTTGCATGACCACCAATTCAAGTGAGCTTTGGCATAAAAGACCTGCTCACCTCCATTTTAGAGCTCTTCCATCCATGGAGAAGATGGTCACTGGCCTTCCAAAACTCAGTTAGGAGCATGATGGTACTTGCAGAGGATGTGCATTGGGTAAGAATACTAAATGTCCTTTTCATAGTAGTGAAAATAGGTCAAAATGTATTCTAGATCTTGTTCATTCTGATTTGTGTGGTCCAATGTTTGTTGCATCTTTGAGTGGTTTTGGTATTATGCAATTTTCATTGATGACTACTCTAGAAAGACTTGTCTTTATTTCTTAAAGACTAAGGAATCTGATGAAGTACTTGAGAAATTCAAAGAATTTAAGGCTCAAGTAGAGAATTTGTCCAGAAAGAGAATCAAAGTTCTGAGATCTGACAACGAAGGAGAATACACCTTTGGAGGCTTCCGTAACTTTTGTATTCAAGCGTGGATTAAAAGGGAGTTTTGCGTTCCTTACAATCCACAACAAAACAGAGTTGCAGAAAAGAAGAATAGATCCATAGTTGAGGCAGCTAAAGCTATGATCCATGATCAAGACTTACAAACCTTCCTTTGGGTAGAAGCATCTAGAACTACAGTGTATGTTCAAAATTGAAGCCCTCATTGTATTTTGGAGAATATGACTCTTGAAGAAGCCTTCACAGGTGTGAAGCTTGAGGTTAGTCACTTGAGAATCTTTGGTTGTCCTGTTTATATCCATGTTCCTAAGGATAATAGATCTAAGTTAGAACCTGTTGATGTGATTTTCGTGACCACACCAATCAGCAGAACGAAGTTGTCCGAGGGCTACTCCATTATCTCTTGATCAAAGTATTCCGTGTGCTAAGATTGCAAGAAAGTTCGCACGTTCAACTCCAAGGTTCCGAAATACTTAGAATACCCTTAGTTGGTTTGATGTGAATTGCTGTTTTCACGAGGGGACTTACACAATTGTTCAGGATACTTGCAGTTAATAGTAGATGGATGATTGGAAGGGACTTATGCAATGCGGATGATTTAGCAATAAGTACGTTTTCCTAAGATTAACCAAATATGAACGGAAAGTAAATGAGTGTAAGGGTAAGAAGATTCTAGATTCTACTCTAAGGTGGGATGTGGGATCAATCTTAACAGCTTCAACCAAACTCTGTTCTGCCTCACGTTTGGATAGCTTACACAAAGTAGGTGCAATCTTCAAAGGGATAGCGAGTAATTTTCAAGTCACAACCCAACATCAAGATATCGTCAAAATGACTCATACCCAGGCATGAGCTACAACTAAAGTTAAGTTTATGAAATGCTCTAGTAGACCACGCAAGGCAAACTTGTCGTCAGCAAACCGCTAGTGGTATGGAATGAAATGAAGTGCCTTGATCAATTCCACACATCCACAGCTACTATCTACTTGCATGAAATGAAAATGCTACTTTAAACTACTTTACGCTACTTGGATTCAAAGGGATGAAGAAACCTTGCTAGCTATCCACAATGAAGACAAATTTCACCATCAATGAAAAGATCTTCTATTATGAAAGTGTTACACAACAATCTCTTACAAAAGCTCTCAAATAAAACTTTCCTTCTCCAAACTATGCTAAACTATCAAGCAAAATGTCTACTCTGCTCTACTCTCTAGTCTAATCTCCAATTTGATTCTAATCTCTAATTCTAATGAGGTACAAATGAGGGGGACTCCACCTTTTATAGATAGCCCAGTCCAATGGACGACTCGGATTACAATCAAAAGAATGGCTAAGATTAAGCCACCTCAGCCCTAACCCTAAAAACTGCCAGAATGGGGAGTGGTACATTAAATGAATCAAAGATTCCCACTCACTCCCAAAAATAGTAAAGGCAATTAATGTCCATAATCAGACTTCTAGAAGATCATCGTCTAGTAGTGCATTCCCATTCTCCTTCTCTCTGGTTGCAAACTCAATGAACCTGTCAAGTACAGCCTCAATCTCCTGAACTGAAATGGGTGGAATACAATCAAGTTGGAACTCCAACACCGTGACTGACTGTTCATGCCTTGCACAAGATTTTCTCTAAGCAACTAAGGAATCTTGCGTGCTCTGGATCAAGCTGGAGAAAGTGGAAGTGTTCTCAAAGTCATCTTGTACGAAGGTCTTCACCTCTGAAAAGAAAGGCACCAGCCTACCCCTCAAATTATCAGCAACCACCTCACCTGGATTCAACTGCCTAGCAAATATGGCCTCGAAAGTATTATGGACTCCATCAATGATATTGGGCATAGCCTTCCGTACTCTAGTTGAATCTGCCTGTGCTGCGTCGAAGAAACCACGTCCCGTGTTGCTGAAGAACACCATCTAGAAAAGTCATACCTATCATTCTCCTAAATGACCCCTCCATCAATTAGCAACCGCAAGGGAACATGTCTCAATGCCTCAAGACGCTAAATTACTTTGCTCTGATAAATAGAAGCATCACCCCAAGCCTGATCAATTGCCTCCATCCGTGCCAAAATATTGGAAGCTTGCTGAAAAGCAAGAGCAAGGTCCTCCATAAACTTCTTTGTCTCAGCACGAACTCCCGTGACCCATTTATCTGCCTCCTATGCCATCTTCCCTAACTCCAACAAGCCACTAATCGACTCTCTAGGTATCTCAGTTGGAAGCTCTATCGTTGGAATCTCCTGCCCACGAGGACGAGACAACTGCTGCACATATCCTATCAAAGCCTTATGCTCTCTTTTCAACTTCTTGTACTTCCCTTCCTTTTTGAATAATCTGTCCTTGAGGGCGTGGTAGGAGTTATCACACTCTTCTACAATTTGTGCACCTGTGGGGCGTCCAACTCCAAAGTTGTGACCACGTAGTTTTCTGGTACTGCTTCGTCTCGATCACAATCAACTTGTGGCACTGCCATGTGAAGGGTGCGGGAACCATCCTCATCAGTTGATATCTTTGAAAAATTTTGTGCTCTCTTCTTTTGTGGAGGTGCGCTGATCCTGTTCAAAAAATCTTCCATCTCAACTACTGGATCAATCTCTTCACTAGGGCTCCTTCTCATCCTATCTCTAAGCCAATCAGATACTGTATATTGTATATCAAACGGTTGTTGTTCTTGTGCCTCTACTTCTCAGACTTGTTCAACCTCTATATTATTCTAGTGAGGCTCATCAGCCTCAAGTGGTTGAGTGTCTCCTGAAACTATATCATCATCCTCTAAAGCTGTCTCCAACTCACGCTGCAACTGAGGGTCAGTGGCAGTCCCCTCATCATCTTGTTGATCATCTCTAGTAGGTGCATTGACGCTTTGGCCAACTGACTCTCTCTATGGTGGCTGATTATTTTCTTGTACCGCTTGCACCTGATTCAATGCATTTCTTTGATCAACAAATAAAAAAACCTCTTGTATGCTTGGAGAACGTGTCTCCAATGGCGTGGGTGATTCAACTGCAACTCTTGGAGGCTCCAGTTGAATAGGCTCCTGCCAAACTGACTCTTTCCTTCGAGATTCTGGACCTCGTGTAATTTGTTTCTCCTTGCTGGTGGTGGGTGTCCTATGATCTTCCATCAAATTGTAAGTCAATGCAATCGACCTACTCTTCAACTTGCTCACATGTCTTTCAACCCATGCTCTAGTAAATATCAAGACTAGAATGCAAAGTGTGTCCAAATCTGTTATCTGAGGCTATGACCAATCCGAGAGTGGAAGTGGGGTAATTATGACCGCTTCATAATCCGGATGGATGACGTTCATGTCCTCATCCACCTGGTCTGGTATCAGAATGACTTCACACTCCCTAATCATGCCTATTGGCAACCTAGAGAACATTCTCTTCCTGACTTCAGCTTCGTCTGTTGCACCAGCCCAATAATCTTCAATGTTTGCCTTATGTTTAAACTCTTCTGACAGTACCCATCTGATATTGTTATGCGGATCATAGTGCTGTCTACTGGTGTGATAGGAAAAGTGATAAAATTGAAGCTCACTCTCGGCTTCTCTAGCTGCCTATAATGAAGGACACACTTCATTGGAATTGCCCATGACAATTGGGAAGTCAACACCTCCCTTCTTTTTCTTTTGAATCTTATCGTAGGCAACCAATTGCCTAGATATCTCTAACATCAATATTCTGTTGGTTGGGTACTTAGGTAGCCTATATGGGTATGAAGAAAAACCTTGCAGCCTTATGTAAGAAAACTTTGGAAACTGTATAAACCAGCACCCATACCTTTCGATCAATTCCTGGGCTTCCCTCGAGATCCTGTGATGCATCTGATCCTGAAGTGTTCTCATAATGTGCATGGTGAAGGCGTCATTGGCACACTTGTAATGAGTGGTACTTGTCAAGTGCAACTGCGGACAAGCCTCATGAATTTTGAACTGGTGGGAGCCACAACCAACAGGCTCCTTGTACGAAATTCCTCTGTATTTCGTCATACGGGCCATCATGTAAACAATGTAAGAGCCCATGTAAAATGTCTTCGTTCTTCTCAGGCTCAGGAGCTGCTCGTGCAAATTGTCACTGATCATTGCAGCCCAATTGACATACTCCCTTCCTTCCAGCACTAGGTTGATGTAATAGAACATCCATGGCTCAAAAATAAACGATTGCGGGCAGCCTCCAACTCGACTTAGCATCATGATGAGATCACAATACTCCTGCACTTCAAGTCATCTGCTATAATTTGTCTTGGCAGCTTCGTACGAGAGGGCTTGGGGTTGCTCATCCAGTGAGTATTGATTGTCTCTGTACATCTCTCGAATGCAGAAGCATACATTCGCTTAGCTCGCTCCCTCGATTTGTAAATCATGCTCCTATGCACTGGGATTCCAAAAGCTTCACCAATGGCAACAAGAGTGAGGTTGGCGAGCACTTGTCCATTTGGTGACATGATTGACTTGTGATCCTTCTCATAGCAGTTGGCGCACTCCATCATCAGCTTCGAACACTGAATGGCTGGTGGGAAACCAACAGCTGCATATAACCCACTTCGAATGATGTGTGAAGTGGTCGAAGGTTGATGACTACCAATCCCCAACATTCGATTCTTGAAAGTCTCCAAGTTGACAGAGCCCAAATTTGTATCCGCCAGCTTGCCCAACTTCGAAGTAAACTTTGACTCTGGCAAGAAAGACTTACTCAGCTTCTTGATAACAGCTTGCCTGGATGCACCATTGTTGTCCCTGCCAGTTGTCCTTGCTTCACCCATCTGCAAAACAATAAACATCTATCAACAAATTAACTTAGAAAAATAAATAAAATGTTTTGCAGGGCTACCAGTCGACTTCAAGAAGTTGCAATATTATTTCTCATTTGCAAACCTCAACTTCTTCTCCAACAGACTTCAAATTATCAATCACTTAGAAACAAATTTCTAAGCAAGCTTCAACAACTTCAATACTTCAAGAAATTTGCCAACTTTAATCAGCACTTAGACTTTTGTAAACTCGCACTTCACACTCTCAGCAACTCAGTAAGTGTGCACCTCCTCATTAACATTCAGCTTCAGCAATGTGATGTTTATAAGCTTCAGCAGTCTTCTTCAAATCGTATTTTTTCAACAACCTTCAATCCTCAGCAAAATTTCGAACTCCTTCAACACTTCAGTCTTCAGCAACTTCAGATTTTTTAAAACTCAGCTTCAATAAATTCCTCTTCTCAAATCGATTTTCCCACTTGCACTAGCAACTTCAAATCCTTTAGAGCAAAATCGAACTTCCTTGCACTGCAGCTTCAACAACTTCAACAAATTTTGAACTTCAGCAACACTTCAGCCTCAACAACTCACTGCAACATTGGACTTAGAGAAAATTCGATTTTCCTCAACTATGAAAAAGAAGTGAATAACCCTCAACTCTTATAGGAAAATTGATTCCTAGAAGGGGGCTAAGTTTAGCCAGTGTATTAAATCTCCACTACTTCATTCGAATTTCCCTCTTTGGTATTTTCGACACTAGTCTTTTGACGCCAGGAATCTTATTCTTCTAGAATTTCAACTTTGACTGCCACATTTTAAATTCACTTTTGAAAATATTTAATTTAAATTCATCTTTTAATCAATTTCCATTCACTAGCCGAAGTTTTGTCTTGCAAATTTTAAATTTTAATCACCTCTGACGCTCTAGAAAATTCATCTATGAAGAACTCAATCAAAATCATCTAGGCAATTCACTTCAAATTCGTTGTCTGGGAAAAATTCATCTTGAAAACACATTTTATTCACTTTGCCTTAGAAAATTTTAAATTCTCCCTTAGGAAAATTTCACAATTCAAGCACTGATCAAATTCTTCATGCTGAAGGCCTTGGCGAAATGCGGAAGACATAGAAATCCATTTCTCATCAAAGATCATCAGTACCCAGAAGAAAATTTTCTCAAAAACGTGATGAATCCATGGGTACACAACGAACGGGTTCATCTAAATTTTTAAATTTTGAACCTTAGAAAAATAATGCCTCATGAAATTTAATCATGTTCTTCATCTCTGTGAACATCTTGTTGCTTTGACTTGAAGAATTTTTAAATTCATCCTGCTATGCCAGCATTCTTTGACCCTGTCACTGGAAAATTCATTCGTGCTCCAAGAAAAATTTCATCACCTCAGAGTCTAGGCGTATTTTCTAGAGGAGGAAAATATTTTGCCTTAGAAAAATTTTAAATCACCTTGCATTTTGAAAATTTCGCCTTAGGAAATTTTATTCAACTTCGTTCACCTTGCCTGTGAGGAAAAATTTTATTTTAATTTATTTGGAAAATTTTCCTGAAGGCACATATCATGGAAGATATTTAATCCCAATGCCTAGCATATTTTATTTTATTCACCACCTTATGCGTTGGGCGCATATCACACTTGATATAGAAATTTCAAACTACAACGCCTAATATCTATCCCCCCTTTTACTTTATCCTTTGGTGTATTTCACACTTGAAGAGGGTGGAATATTCAACGCCACCCTTAACCTCTTCTTGTTCTTGGCGCATGTGAGAGGGTGAGAGGGATTTCAAACTTCCCACGTCTTCTTTTGACTTGTTGACTTCCCCTAGCTTGGAATGATATGGGCGCATTTGAGCATGTGTACAAGATGGGCGCATTTAGCCATTGGAGGAGAATAAACTTTTCAACGCCAAGCTTTGACTCTTTTCCCCTTGCTAACTTTGGGCGCATTTTGCATGATGTGGAGGATGGGCGCAAATTTGAGGTGGTGGAGGATGAAACATGTTCAAACACCCTTGACTTTTGGCTTTGCATGGGCGCATATGACAAGATGTAAAGGATGAAACTTCCAACGCCTTAGTGACCTTTGGGCTTCCTTCCTTTTGTCCTCATGTGGCCTTACTTGGGCGCATTTGCTACTTGATGGAGGATTAACATTTCCAATGCCTAGCTTCTTGACTTGTTGACTTCTCAAACCTGGGCGCATTTGGTAGGTGTTGAAGGACGAGTTCCATACTTAGAGAATTTTTTAGCATCTTGCTTGCATGTGAGGGCGCATTTTGCTATTGGAGGTGGATGAAACTTCTTACTTAGAAATTCTCATCATTTTGCTTGTGAGGAGGGCGCATTTCACCCAGTGAGTAGGATGAAGCTTGTGCCTTAGAAATTTTTCAACTTTCACTACCTTGGATGGGCGCATTTTAGCTAGGCAGGAGGATTTTTATTCTGACTTGGAAAATTTTATGTCTCTTCATCCTTGAGGGCGCATTTTCATGGTGGTGCAGGATGAAATATCAGACTTAGCCAATTTTTCTGTCTTCGCCAGCCTCTTCATGCCTTACTATAAATAGTAAGTCCCTTGATTTTCATACTTTAGAAGCTCAGATTGTTTTGAAATTTTGAACACTGGATCTTTACGACTTCATCAACCTGTTGACACTGCTATTTTGGGTTGGCTTGCTATTTTTAGCCCATTTCTGAAGGTGGTTTGCTATTTATATAGTAACTTCATGCTTGATACCTCTACAGCTCGTTTGACTTGAAATTGAATGGCGTGCTCCTCACCCATTGACACCCCTTTGTCAACAACGGCGCATATGGTTGATTGCTATTACCTTTGTTTCCAAAATGACTTACTATAAATAGTAAGTGCTCCATTTAACCCTCAAATTTGCTCGATGGATATTAACTTGGAAGGCGGCTTATAAGTGGTGGTATACATCGGTTTTCAAAGTGCTTGCTCTTTTAAATTTGAAGCTAGAAATCCTAATTCATCTTTATGCATCCATCAACTAAATCTTCATTTGTTCGTTTCTGTGCATTGCGATGTTCATTGATTACGAAGTCTTAGAAGTGGGCTGTAGGGATGCACACAGCAAAATAGTAAGTTCCTGAATAGGTGATTATCTTTGTTTGCATGTCACATCACTGCGTAGCTCTCAAAAAACCCATAAGGAATATGCAAACATGCAAAGAAAATCCTGACATGCAAACCCTAAAATAGCCTCGGAAGACTGAATTCTGAAAGTTATCTCATTTTGCATGTCACACCATTGCGAAGGTCTCTGAAAACCTAGAAGGAATCTTTAGACATGCGTTGAAAAGCTCTGCATCTAAGCCTTGAAATTTGCTCCAGAAGCCGAATTGCTAAAAATAGACAGTTGTCCGTTCTGGCTCAAAACCTACATATGAGTAGCTTGACATGTTCTGGATGCAGTGTGGTGATCGAAACTTCAAAAGTGCTGAGAGAACGCCCCAAATTTCACACTTACTAAAAATAGTAAGTAGCCGGAATCTGATGAAAATTTGCTGAGAGCCTGTTGGAAGCACACTGACAACAACGTTAGTTTCTATTTTCAATTTATTCACCTTGTTTGACCACAGATTGACTGGGAAAGTACAAACCCTAATTTTCAAACTTGGCCAAATTCATGTTTAAACTCAATGGCAGAGACATCCCTTGAAAGGCAGATAGAAAAGAGACCGGCAGACAGAGAGAGAGAGACAAAATCAAAGCCAAAAAAGACCAGAATGGAGCAAAAATTACGGGTCCCCATCTTGAATGGGGCGATGTGTGAAAAGGTCACAACAGAACCATCTGGCAAGAAAGGAATATATGTGGGTTACAGTGAATCTTCAAAAGCCTACAGGATTTACATTCCAGGTCATAAACAGATAGAGATCAGTAGGGATGTCACTTTTGAAGAAGATGTTGCATTCAAAAGATCTAAAGGTTCATACATGGAGATAGATAATGAAGACCAGGAGACTCCTCAGGACATGGACATTGATCATACTCTTGAGATTCAGAGGGAGTCTACTGAACCAAAAGAGGATATTGATCCAGTTGAGCCTTTGGAACCAACTAATGGGCCAAGAGATATTGCCATAGGCCGAAAGAGACCTCTTTGGGCTAGGAAAACTGTACAGGAGGTAGAAAAGTTTGCAGCTCCTAGAGGCACATTCAGAGAAAGAAAAAGACCACATAAGTTTCCAGGCTATGTTGCATTAATGAGTCATATCATTGAGTTTGAGCCTTCCAGTATTGAGGAAGCATCAAGTCAGCAAGTATGGAGAGATGCTATGGCTGAAGAATATCAATCCATTATCAAGAATGATGTTTGGGATATTGTTCCAAGACCTAAAGGGAAATCAGTTGTATCTTCTAAATGGCTTTTCAAGATCAAGCATGTAGCTGATGGAAGCATTGAGAAGTACAAAGCTAGATTTGTGGCTATAGGATTCTCTTAGAAAGAGGGAATAAATTATGAAGAAACCTTTCCGATTGCTCATTATACATCCATCAGGACTATTATTGCTATTGCATCAGCTAAGGGATGGAAGTTACATTTGATGGACGTGAAGACAACATTCCTTAATGGTGTAATTGAAGAACTATACATTGAGCAACCTGATGGCTTTGAGATTCATGGGAAGGAGTCTCATGTCTATAAATTGAAGAAGGCTTTGTATGGGCCTTAAGCAAGCTCCTTGTGCTTGGTATGAGAGGATTGATTGATACTTGATGAGCTTGGGCTTCTCCAAGAATGATGCCGATTCAAATCTTTACTTCAAGGTAGTTGATGGTCAGGCATTAATCTTGGTTCTTTATGTTGATGATCTATTTCTTACTGGAGCAAAATATCTCATTATCAAATGCAAGGAGTTAGCTTTTGAATTTGAGATGAAGGATCTAGGATTTATGCATTACTTTCTAGGATTGGAAGTATGGCAAAGATCCAATGAGATTATTCTGAGTCAAGGGAAATATACTATAGACATCTTGAAGAGATTTGGGATGATGGATTGCAAATCCATGTCTACACCAATGGAAACCAATTTGAAGAAGTTAAGTGAGTCTACAACTAGTTCAAATCTGGTAGATCCCACTATGTATAGGTAGTTGATTGGATCGTTGATGTATCTAGTCAATGCTAGACCAGATATTTGCTATGCAGTGAGTGCACTTAGTCAGTTCATGTGTGAACCAAGGAAAATTCATCTAGTTGCAGCTAAGCATATCTTGAGATACTTGCGTGGCACAGTTGGATATGGCTTGAAATATACTTCCAATGTAGACTTAAAGCTGCAAGGATATTCTGATTATGATTGGGCCGAAAGTGTAGCTGATCTGAAGAGCACCTCTGGATGTTGCTTTAGCTTGGGGTCTGTGATGATTTCTTGGTGTAGTAGGAAGCAGTCTTCAATGGCATTAAGCACTGCAGAGGTCGAGTATATTGTAGCATGTGTAGCAGCTCGAGAAGCAATGTGGCTTCGAAAGCTCCTTGCAGGATTGTTTGGACAATCATTGGAGCTGATTGTTATTCATTGTGATAATCAACGATGTGTGAAGCTTTCTGTCAATCCAGTGTTTCATGATGGAACAAAACATGTTGAGATCAAATACCACTACATCAAAGATATGGTATTGAGAAAAGCTATTCAGTTGCTCGATATATTTGCACTGATAATTAGACAACTAATATTCTCACCAAGCCTCTCTCCAGAGTGAAGTTTGTGCACTTTTGAGACAAGCTTGGAGTTGTGGAGAATGAAGCCCTTGCTGAGAGGGAGACTCAACATCAGTAATCTTTTGTGATTTGCTATAATGCATCTTTCTTTGTAACAGAGAAATTTGAGGTGAAAGCCCTTGTTAATGCATCTTTCTCTGTAATAGAGAAATTTGAGGTGAAAGTCCTTGTTCCACCCTCTGGGAGTAGCCATGGTGGATGTCATGTTGAGAGACTCCATGACAACATCACGTTGAGAGACTTCGTGATGATTCCCTTGTACTTGTGTTTATCCACCCTCTAGGAGTAGCCATGGTGGACATCATATTGAGAGACTCCATGATGACATCACATTGAGTGACTCTGTGATGGGCACTTGTACACATGTTCTTTTCCATACATGGAAGTAACCATGGTGGATGATATCACGTTGAGTGACTTTGTGATGAGCTCTTTTCCACAAATGGGTGTAGCCATTGTGGGTGTCATGTTGAGAGACTCCATGACATTGGATATCTGGAAGAATTCCTCCCTAGCTAAGAGGGAGTGTTGTTGTAGCCGCAAGCCTCTTCTTCCAACAATTTATTTTAATAAGCAATAAATCAAATATAGCCATTGGCTATTTATTTATTGGAGACAATTTTGTGAAGAGGTGCTTCACTTAAATATTAAATAATATTTTGTTTAATGTGGCCAACTTCATCTTAATATTCACCACCTTTTATGTGAGACACAACCATTCATTGGTGGCTGACCTTTCATCCTTGAAGGGACGCATTGATTAGCTATTACCTCATCGAATTGTATATAAGGAAGTTGCTGCTCTCTTTCATGATTCATTCAGTTCATTGATTCAAGTTAAGTGCGAATTATCTACAACAGGAGTTCAATAGTGCAGATCGATATTATTCTCCAAGGAGATCGATTTCATTATTCAAGGAGTTCAATATTATTTCTCTTGAGATTTCATCAAGTGTGGTGCTGTTAATTCGGCCTTGTATTTGGCCTCATTGTAAAGCGAATTGTTGTTCATTATTCAATATATAAGAGATGTATTGTTGTTGGGTTTTTCTCCCTTAAGTTGGAGGGTTTTCCCAGGGTATATGCTGTGTCAAATTGTTTGAAATTGTTCTATTTCTACTTATTTAAATTATGATCCTAAAACTAACATGTATAGCTCATGATTGGCTAATGACCATAGCAGAAAGTGCCTCTTGCACCTTCACAAGTTGTTTCAAGACGATTGTGTTGGATGCAAATCTAGTCTCAGCCACCTATTT
>VDFB02253037.1:0-19184 GCA_007258455.2 Sequoia sempervirens
CCTAATTCATACTGCATGTATATCAACTAATCTTCATTTGTTCTCGTTTCTATTGCATTGCGATCAGCTCGTGATTCTGAAGTGCCGAGAAGTGGCTGCCGGGATGCACCTGCTAAAAATAGTAAGTTCCTGAATAGGTGATTATCTTTGTTTGCATGTCACATCACTGCGTAGCTCTCAAAAAACCCATAAGGAATATGCAAACATGCAAAGAAAATCCTGACATGCAAACCCTAAAATAGCCTCGGAAGACTGAATTCTGAAAGTTATCTCATTTTGCATGTCACACCATTGCGAAGGTCTCTGAAAACCTAGAAGGAATCTTTAGACATGCGTTGAAAAGCTCTGCATCTAAGCCTTGAAATTTGCTCCAGAAGCCGAATTGCTAAAAATAGACAGTTGTCCGTTCTGGCTCAAAACCTACATATGAGTAGCTTGACATGTTCTGGATGCAGTGTGGTGATCGAAACTTCAAAAGTGCTGAGAGAACGCCCCAAATTTCACACTTACTAAAAATAGTAAGTAGCCGGAATCTGATGAAAATTTGCTGAGAGCCTGTTGGAAGCACACTGACAACAACGTTAGTTTCTATTTTCAATTTATTCACCTTGTTTGACCACAGATTGACTGGGAAAGTACAAACCCTAATTTTCAAACTTGGCCAAATTCATGTTTAAACTCAATGGCAGAGACATCCCTTGAAAGGCAGATAGAAAAGAGACCGGCAGACAGAGAGAGAGAGACAAAATCAAAGCCAAAAAAGACCAGAATGGAGCAAAAATTACGGGTCCCCATCTTGAATGGGGCGATGTGTGAAAAGGTCACAACAGAACCATCTGGCAAGAAAGGAATATATGTGGGTTACAGTGAATCTTCAAAAGCCTACAGGATTTACATTCCAGGTCATAAACAGATAGAGATCAGTAGGGATGTCACTTTTGAAGAAGATGTTGCATTCAAAAGATCTAAAGGTTCATACATGGAGATAGATAATGAAGACCAGGAGACTCCTCAGGACATGGACATTGATCATACTCTTGAGATTCAGAGGGAGTCTACTGAACCAAAAGAGGATATTGATCCAGTTGAGCCTTTGGAACCAACTAATGGGCCAAGAGATATTGCCATAGGCCGAAAGAGACCTCTTTGGGCTAGGAAAACTGTACAGGAGGTAGAAAAGTTTGCAGCTCCTAGAGGCACATTCAGAGAAAGAAAAAGACCACATAAGTTTCTAGGCTATGTTGCATTAATGAGTCATATCATTGAGTTTGAGCCTTCCAGTATTGAGGAAGCATCAAGTCAGCAAGTATGGAGAGATGCTATGGCTGAAGAATATCAATCCATTATCAAGAATGATGTTTGGGATATTGTTCCAAGACCTAAAGGGAAATCAGTTGTATCTTCTAAATGGCTTTTCAAGATCAAGCATGTAGCTGATGGAAGCATTGAGAAGTACAAAGCTAGATTTGTGGCTATAGGATTCTCTTAGAAAGAGGGAATAAATTATGAAGAAACCTTTCCGATTGCTCATTATACATCCATCAGGACTATTATTGCTATTGCATCAGCTAAGGGATGGAAGTTACATTTGATGGACGTGAAGACAACATTCCTTAATGGTGTAATTGAAGAACTATACATTGAGCAACCTGATGGCTTTGAGATTCATGGGAAGGAGTCTCATGTCTATAAATTGAAGAAGGCTTTGTATGGCCTTAAGCAGGCTCCTTGTGCTTGGTATGAGAGGATTGATCGATACTTGATGAGCTTGGGCTTCTCCAAGAATGATGCCGATTCAAATCTTTACTTCAAGGTAGTTGATGGTCAGGCATTAATCTTGGTTCTTTATGTTGATGATCTATTTCTTACTGGAGCAAAATATCTCATTATCAAATGCAAGGAGTTAGCTTTTGAATTTGAGATGAAGGATCTAGGATTTATGCATTACTTTCTAGGATTGGAAGTATGGCAAAGATCCAATGAGATTATTCTGAGTCAAGGGAAATATACTATAGACATCTTGAAGAGATTTGGGATGATGGATTGCAAATCCATGTCTACACCAATGGAAACCAATTTGAAGAAGTTAAGTGAGTCTACAACTAGTTCAAATCTGGTAGATCCCACTATGTATAGGTAGTTGATTGGATCGTTGATGTATCTAGTCAATGCTAGACCAGATATTTGCTATGCAGTGAGTGCACTTAGTCAGTTCATGTGTGAACCAAGGAAAATTCATCTAGTTGCAGCTAAGCATATCTTGAGATACTTGCGTGGCACAGTTGGATATGGCTTGAAATATACTTCCAATGTAGACTTAAAGCTGCAAGGATATTCTGATTATGATTGGGCCGAAAGTGTAGCTGATCTGAAGAGCACCTCTGGATGTTGCTTTAGCTTGGGGTCTGTGATGATTTCTTGGTGTAGTAGGAAGCAGTCTTCAATGGCATTAAGCACTGCAGAGGTCGAGTATATTGTAGCATGTGTAGCAGCTCGAGAAGCAATGTGGCTTCGAAAGCTCCTTGCAGGATTGTTTGGACAATCATTGGAGCTGATTGTTATTCATTGTGATAATCAACGCTGTGTGAAGCTTTCTGTCAATCCAGTGTTTCATGATGGAACAAAACATGTTGAGATCAAATACCACTACATCAAAGATATGGTATTGAGAAAAGCTATTCAGTTGCTCGATATATTTGCACTGATAATTAGACAACTGATATTCTCACCAAGCCTCTCTCCAGAGTGAAGTTTGTGCACTTTTGAGACAAGCTTGGAGTTGTGGAGAATGAAGCCCTTGCTGAGAGGGAGACTCAACATCAGTAATCTTTTGTGATTTGCTATAATGCATCTTTCTTTGTAACAGAGAAATTTGAGGTGAAAGCCCTTGTTAATGCATCTTTCTCTGTAATAGAGAAATTTGAGGTGAAAGTCCTTGTTCCACCCTCTGGGAGTAGCCATGGTGGATGTCATGTTGAGAGACTCCATGACAACATCACGTTGAGAGACTTCGTGATGATTCCCTTGTACTTGTGTTTATCCACCCTCTAGGAGTAGCCATGGTGGACATCATATTGAGAGACTCCATGATGACATCACATTGAGTGACTCTGTGATGGGCACTTGTACACATGTTCTTTTCCATACATGGAAGTAACCATGGTGGATGATATCACGTTGAGTGACTTTGTGATGAGCTCTTTTCCACAAATGGGTGTAGCCATTGTGGGTGTCATGTTGAGAGACTCCATGACATTGGATATCTGGAAGAATTCCTCCCTAGCTAAGAGGGAGTGTTGTTGTAGCCGCAAGCCTCTTCTTCCAACAATTTATTTTAATAAGCAATAAATCAAATATAGCCATTGGCTATTTATTTATTGGAGACAAATTTGTGAAGAGGTGCTTCACTTAAATATTAAATAATATTTTGTTTAATGTGGCCGACTTCATCTTAATATTCACCACCTTTTATGTGAGACACAACCATTCATTGGTGGCTGACCTTTCATCCTTGAAGGGACGCATTGATTAGCTATTACCTCATTGAATTGTATATAAGGAAGTTGCTGCTCTCTTTCATGATTCATTCAGTTCATTGATTCAAGTTAAGTGCGAATTATCTACAACAGGAGTTCAATAGTGCAGATCGATATTATTCTCCAAGGAGATCGATTTCATTATTCAAGGAGTTCGATATTATTTCTCTTGAGATTTCATCAAGTGTGGTGCTGTTAATTCGGCCTTGTATTTGGCCTCATTGTAAAGCGAATTGTTGTTCATTATTCAATATATAAGAGATGTATTGTTGTTGGGTTTTTCTCCCTTAAGTTGGAGGGTTTTCCCAAGGTATATGCTGTGTCAAATTGTTTGAAATTGGTCTATTTCTACTTATTTAAATTATGATCCTAAAACTAACATGTATAGCTCATGATTGGCTAATGACCATAGCAGAAAGTGCCTCTTGCACCTTCACAAGTTGTTTCAAGACGATTGTGTTGGATGCAAATCTAGTCTCAGCCACCTATTTGGAAATAAAAATTAAATAATCAAAATCAATATATATATATATATATATATATATATATATATATAATAGATAATTAAAGTAAAACATAACATTAAAAAATTGCATTGTTTGAAGTTTGAGTTAACCTTCAGTAGCTCTAGTCATGAGAATGATCTAAAAATAGCTTGTGATATGTGGTGATTTGTTATAAACATTTGGATCTCTTCAGCTTCAGCATAAACTTGTTTGATCCAATCTATTTTTGTACCCAACTTTTGTAGCATGAGGTTTAGGGAATGCATGACACAAGGTGTCCAAAATATATTTGAGAATCATGTCTTAACTAACATACCAACAACTCTACAATTCTTTGCATTGTCTATTATAACTTTGATAACATTTTTGAGGACCCACTTCATTAATGCACCATATAAGGATGTTAGCAATAAATTGTGCATCATTTACCCGCCCCTCACAATCCACAACTTCTAGAAACATTGCCCCTTTAGGGCACATTGCAATCACATTAATTAATGGTATATTTCTTGCATCCTTCCATCCATTGGAAATACTAGACACACCTGTTTCTTTCCATGAGGCCTTGATGGGAGATAATGCATCTTCTGTATGTTAGACCTTCCTTGACAATATAGTGCTACACACCTCATAACCTAGGCTTGTGTACCCCTTTGGAGCTTCATTTATTTTTCTTACCATGTTGTGCCAATAAGGTGATCAAACAATGTTAAAAGACAAACTATTTGCATAGAGGCATCTTCCAATGGCTTGGTCAACAATATATCTGACATCATTATTAAATGCCCTCTCCAATGGTCCCTTTGCTCTCTTCGAAATAGTAGCCTCACTTTCAATTTCGTTTCCTCTCAAAAAAGGATGGCTTTCTACTACAATATCAGGGCCAACACTATGTGTGTGAGATGAAGAAGCAGGCGGCTTTTGTGAGCCTCTTCCTATACTCAATGGATGGCCCATTCTATTTTCAACCTTTGCATCTGCTTCCTCTTGCTCCTTAATATATTTTGCTATTTTGGAAGGTGGTATAGGTATTTGATTTTTTCTTGGACATGGTTTAATTCCTTTCCTAGGAATTGCACACAAATGCGCTTTCACTCGACTGTAGGAACTAGTGTATCACTTATTGCACTTGTGACATATCCAAACATATGTCCCCCCACTTGGAATTTGCTCTACCATTTCTACATGCGTCCATAGCGGTGAAGCAAGGTCAATATTGAATGAGGGTTTGCCGACAAAACCATAACTAGCTGCCATAGTATTTAAGAACAATCTATCTATGTGCAACAAGCTTGCAATTTGTTAAGAGAAGTTTGAATTTTTTTAAAATTAATTAATTTACTTGAAACTTGAAACTATAAATATAAAATATTTTAGTAATTTAATAAATTCATGTTTACAATTTATCTATTTTAATTTATAATTAAATTTGAATGATTAAAATTTTATATCATTAAAGAAAACCAGTTTTAAAAATTAAAATATAAGTTTTTAAACTAGGGTTTTTAATATTTTTTTTAATCTTCTAAATTTGTTCTTTATTAATCCCTAAATCTAACTATTAACAATTAAATAAAAACAAAATATTTAACTTTCAATTAAAAAACTAGGGTTTCAAACTGTAAATAAATAAAAAATTGAAAAAAAATGCAAAGTAAACAAAACCTACCTGCAACATCCTCCTGCCTTGGTCACGACTTGATATTTCCCCTTAAATTTGCTTTCCGTCCGTAGAGATTTGCCCGACCTGATGTTTCTATGCCTTCCGTCGCGGATTAGAGCCTCCCTTCATCACAACAGAATGAATAAATAAACCTAGGCATCAGGTTTTTTGATGTATTTCACCTTTTTCACGGCTCAAATGAGGTCAAACAAGGTACAATCCGGCTGGAATTGTCTTGGAATCGGCTTGGAATCACCATGCGAGCACTAGAATCACTTGGAATCGTTTCCGGGTTGAAAAAAATGTACCCTGTGCAAATCCACGGGGTTTCAGTGCCTGTAGCCATACCCGGTATGATTCGTACCTGAGTCGTCTTGGAAACCTGGACGATTCAGCTACTTAGGGATTTTCTAATACCATTATCACTCTTTTAAGTGGGCAACTTTTCAGAATGGGAAACCTGCATTACAATAAAGGCATTTCTATGAGAATTGACAAAAAAAATCACGAAGTGGGGGGAAGATACCAATTTCTTTCAAGTGGGCAATCGTTGTTTCCTGCTTGTGGGATCAAATAGCATTTTTGTGAATAAATACTCAAATGATTTATTTTACTGAAGTTTTCTTTGGCTGCACAAATAATGAAACAAATTAACAACTGTTTAATGGTTCTATTCCATTTGAAGAATTTGTGTATGCTTATTCGTAAAGCTGGATATGTATTGTAGGTCAAGGAAAATAGTTCCCATTGATTCTAGCCAACTTATTAGAGGCCACCAAATTTTATGAAAGCTTAATGCTGATCATATCACACCATTTTTGTCAGCCACATTGAAATGCTCTCCAATATCATCGAGTGAATGGAGCCATGGTCACCTTGTTACATTACATAATTAGTATGGGACAAAAATTGATGGCGTTCGTGAAATATTGTACATGAGTTTCTTTGTAGTTTTCATGTTTACTTTTCTGTAATTGCTGCTGGTAGCATTGGAAGTATGTTTGGCCACCTGAGGCCGTCTTTGAATGACGTGATGGTCTGTGACATAGAAGCACATATTTTTAATTTATCACGATATATTGTTTATCACTCATGTTGCTGAGAAATTCGTTAAAATGTCATGATATTCAGAAAATAATGGGGCAATGATTTTTTTACAAGAAGTTCTCAATTTAGCACAATATCTTCCCAAGAAGTTCCTGATTTGTAGTGCAATTTTGGTGAGACTTTCACTTTTTGCAATATATTATACATTTTATTTCAAATTATCCTATTTTTTTCCCTTCAAAGGTTGTTAACTGTGATCTTTTTGCTCATTTTAACTTTATTATGCTTTGATTTGTCTACAAACAAGACAAACGAGTTTGTAGGGTTTTCTTAGCACCGAATGATTTTGGAATCCTTAAGATGGCCAAGGTTGACGAAGAGCAACTGAATCAAATTAGTTGTGAGCAGAATGTTGGAGCTTCAACATTAGGGACTATTGTTTTCTATTGTAATATTGTTTCTGCGATTGTTTTGTGTCCTTAGTAAACTTTGCATCTCATGTTATAGTGGTATGAAGGGCTCCTCTGTTTATGCATTGGTTTGTTACAATTAATTGTTGGGAGTATGGAGATATCTCTATTTGAGAGGACATATGGCCATAGTTTCTTTGACTCGTTAAATTTTAAGTGCAGATTTTGATGTTCTATGTGGAAGTAAGAATGTGTGAACTTTCTCAATGTTTTAATTCATAGCTTTCAATGTGTCAAAACAAAACCAATGTATATAGTAGGATCATTTTTCAAATTAAAAGGGGAAGCTTCCTGCACTTAATAAAAACTAAGTGCAATGTCCCCTTTCAATTGATGGTCCAAATAATTTATTGGCTTATTTCATTCCAGTAAGCCAATAATTAGATTAAGGGAATTTATTAATAATTAATTAATAATATTCATCCCAAACAAATATTAAGTTATTTTCCTAAGTGACGTAAGTGGGACCAATAATAATATTTATAAAGTCACTTTAATTCCCTCCTAAAGCTAAAATGTTCAAATATTCAAAAATTTGTGAACGGTTATTTCAGGGGAGGCTACATAATGTGCATTCGGGAATGAATTATATCATTGGAGTTTATTTCATTTATTTTCCTTAGAGCTTTCAGGGTTTCGGTGGTGATTCCACCCTAGCTTGAGTTTGTAGATTATTGCCAAATTTGTGGAGATTCGATTAATATCCAATTCGATTATATGGTTGGGCCTTGCTCATGGACGCTGGATGGTTTCTTTCAGTTGTATGCATAGAGGTATTCTTAATTGCTAAATTGAAGACATTCTGGACGACTCATATTGAGATTTGATAATTATTTAGAAGTCATTCTTCATTTTATGTATTCCTATTTGGGCGATTAATATTATCCCAAACTGGGCAATCATATTGTGGCTGCAACAATTATCTTGCTAATTGTGATTGTTCCAGTGCCGCTCGTATCTTTCATCGTGGATATAGTGCTAAGAAAGGTTGCGGGTTATTCCCGAGTCTTGTGCGACTTCATGGAATAGCGGCGTATACATATTTTGATATATTGTTAATCGTGGAAATTAGAAGACGTGACTATTTGAGGGGTCGATATCAGTTGGAAAAGGGGCGATTTCCTTTAGCGTCGCCTATTGAATGCCAATCAAATATAAAAGTGAGGCGATAGTAAGTCAGCGACTCATATAATATATTCATGAATTAATAGAATCAGGCAGCATAAGACTCTATTAGCCATCTTTTGTCTTCATCTCCACCGTGGTAATTATGCCAAGTCAACCACATATATTCTACATGGCCTGTTTCTTAGGTTCGTGTCAATTGATGATGTACGGGTCCTGCTTGCGAGTCTTCTTTATGGTGGGCGCAAGACAAAAGGCAACGATTGGAGTAAAGGATGAAGGCATGAATACAAGGTTAGCTGGTTCAATATCTTTGTTATTAATGAACATTCTATTTCAGTAAATACTGTAAACGAATTCGGGCAACTTATGGAATACAAATAACTGTTACTTCTTGTTGTGCACAAATCAGAGAGTTCTATTCTTCCATAATCAGTATAAGCTGCATTTGTAAAAGAAGTTATTATCTTTCTTTTCTGAATGAAGTTTCCAAATTATAGTTTGCAATGATATGAACCTGGTGATTCAAATGTTGTAATAGTCTAAACAATTCATTTGAAATCTGAGAATTAAGTAGTAGCCAATCAAATGATATCGAATGACAACATGCTGGCATTGTCATAAATCGTAAAAATCTGTCTAGCCAAGTGTGGGTCTTTAGAGTTAGTTTGAATAACGTGTACTTGCTTTTTACAATTTCTATAGTGTTTGTGGGGTTACACAGAGAAAACAAAATTAAAGGTTCCTTTTAAGTATGGAATACAAACAGACTTGAATGGTTCTTAAGCTAGGGAAAACATTGACATGGGCATATACTCAAGGCAAAAGGTTTTAATGTTTTTTTATTTTATTTTTTGGGTTGGTAATTTATTTATTTGTTCTGTTGTTGGTAAACTTTACAAGTTCTATGCTTACATTGTTTATAGAAAGATAGAGATTGAGTAGTTCAAAGTATTCCAATAAAGATAAACTTAAAATAAAAATCTATCTTTTTGGTTCTTAGGCTTGGGAAAAACACTAACATGCATTAGTACTCAAGGCAAGAGGTTTTAATGTTTTTTTTATTGTAAGTAAATCTCACAACTACTATGTTTACATTTGTTTAGCTAAAGATAGAGATTGAATGGTTCAAGTATACATAATACTAATATTAGCTCAAACAACATGAAAGACAATATATCATAAGAGGAATGCCATATAAAGTGATAAGACCCACTTCACAACGACTTATGATAGAAATCCTACAGATAATAGTAAAAACACTTCAATTCAGTCCATTTACATATACATTGGATGTTATGAGTTAAAAACAACAATTACATTCAAAGTTACAACCAACTTAAAATCTTCATGTAACAAAGATTTTAAAATATCTTCATTTTTAGGAGCCATATCATCTTCCAAATCTACTTTCTTCTCACATTCACTTTGATCAAAAGTCATGGAAACACCATACTCAAACAATGAGTAATTATTAAGTGTGATTTAAAATCTTCATTAGGCTCCATTTCATCATGCTCTTTCACTGAATTCTTTGAGAAGTCATATTGGTGTTCTTCATGCATGGAAAATTCTCACTCAAAATTTGGATTGCCATCACTGGGATGATGTAGATGCTCCTCGTTAGGTGTTGTTTTAAAAATTTCAGCAGCATCAAACCCTTCCTTAGTAGTTGCAGCTTTTTCAAATATATCATTCTTGAGATCCGCCATACATGCTTCTTGATAAATAAAAATCATCTTTTTCATAGGAAAGTTCAAAATGTTTATCTCATATTTGGGCTCAACTTTAGAAATTTTTGTTGTTGTATTCTTAAAATCAGCAAGCTCTTTCATTATCACACTATCTTCCTTGGACTCATCAACATTTTGTTGGATTAAACATTTGTTGGATGTTACCGACTCATCTAAATCATCATTGAACTCTCCCTCAAAGTTTTCCCTATCATCAAAGATTTCTATTGTTGTATTTTCTTCTTCAATTCCTCTACATAATTTCTGAGATGAAGTTAGGACAACTCTATGATCAAACAAAGAATCTTCATTAACATGCTCATCATTGAATTTTGATATAAATAAACCTAGATCTTATGGTCTTATGAATAGTTAACCTTGATTTGGAATTGAAGGTTCAATTAATCCACCATGGATGGCTGATTTCTTCAACATATGCTGATCTGCATTATGCATTGACCACAAACTAAAATCAACTCTTTCACCAAGTACACTTTTCTTGACAAATTTTGTTTGAAAATCAATTAGTTTCACATCTTTCTTGGGTATTTGGGTGTGTGCAAGAAGTTGAGTCCACGAAACGTGGAAGTTTTTTGCCTTAGCCAAAAAATTGAAATCGGCATCGAAGAAACGGGATCCCGATTTAATAAACGGGATCCTGATTTTTAAAAAGCGGGATCGCTTTTAAAAATCGGGATCGCGTTCCGTCCGAACCAACAAGGGCCGAACGGGATCCCGATTTTTAAAAAGCGGGATCCCGTTACGGTTCAGGATCCCGAGCCTGAGACCAAACGGGATCCCGTTACGGTTCGGGATCCCGAGCCTGAGACCAAACGGGATCCCGATTTTTAATAAACGGGATCCCGATTTGGAAAATACGGGATCCCGATTTATAGAGAACAGGATCCCGAGTTATATAAATCGGGATCCCGTTTTATACTGTTATTTTATTTTTTAAAAAACAGTAGTTTTCACTGCTGCGAATGGGACCCCGAATTGCTTGGCGACAACGACATCAACATCAGCTACAGGTATGCCACTTCTTCACATTTTTTTAGTTTGAATTGAAATTTGAAAAGAAATACGTTAATTTACATGTTTTTTTTCAATTTATGTCACGTTTTAATGCTTTTTTTAATTGTTATATTAGAATTCAATAGTTGCAAATTAGATGAAAACTTGCAATGAAATTTAAACGTTTTTTAATAAAATTGAGAAAAAAAACATTGAATTGTGTGTTAGAAACAAATTTTAACTTTTAAATCTTAAATTGATCAATTAAACCCAAAAAAAATTGATTTTGAAAACCTTAATTGAAACAAAACAAAAAAATTTGCATTTCAAAACCCTAGAGATCGAAATGAAATAAAACATCGCATTTACAAATCCAAATCGAGCTTTTTGAAACCCTAAATTCAAATCAAACGAAAAAAATTGAATTTGAAAACCCTAGTTTGAATTGAAACGAAAAAAATCATTAAAAACCCTAATTGTTTAAAACTGAAACCCTAAATTGAATTGGAACAAAAAAATTTGTTAAAACCCTAAGTTTGCTAAACCCTAGACCCTAAACTGTAAAATCTAAACCCATAATACTAAAGCATTTGAAATTTATGAACCCTAGACCCTAATCTTTCATTGGACATACCTAAAATTATGTAGGTTCAATATCAAGAATGGGTCTATTTGGTAGATTTATGAAAACTATTTTGAATATCTAGAATGCCATAAAAGTATAATTATAGCAATTCCAATTGGAAACACTTCCAGATACATATATATCCTAGATAATAATCCACCCATCCTCAATCATAATGGATTATTTGACAATTAAGAGAGATTCAATTTAACCATAAAATTACCTATATTTTGATACTATATAGATTTATGTGGAAGGATAGAAATGCATCAATATGCTTTGTGCCATATTTTATGAATATTAATATTTAAGAAAAATCTAGATAAGATTGACCTAAGTAGATGATTTATGTAAGGGATTTTTAGTGAACAAGTGACACACCATGGAGATAGGGATGGTACTTAAATTCTTATTTATAAATATAGTTTACCCCCTTTAAATTTGTATTTGGTTTTTATAATGAGTTGAAATTATCAATGTGTTACATAAAAGAAATTTGTGCTTAGATATATTTAAATTATATAATAAAGATCTATAGTTATATAAAATAGGGAATCCAACATGAGGAATAAACCTTTAATGTGCCATTGTGTGCATCTAATTTATGCCAATGATTTAGTAAGAGTGATCGTCTAAGAGGATGAAATAAGCCTTGAAAAATTGTAAGATCTAACACTATTTTAATGTAGTTTTATATGTGTGTACATGTCCACTATGTTTTTTGAGTTTATGTTAATGTAAGATAAGGAGGATTGGTGGATATATTTGAAATCTAAAGAAAAAACAAAAATGATGTGAATATATAGATATATATTTGTAAAATGATTCTTTAACTTATCTATATTAAACATTGTATATTATCTCTATATTACTATCATGGCTTGATTTTCATTATGTCTACTAAATGTTGCTATATTTATTCATTGTTGTAATTAAATTATAGGGCTCAATGTGTAATCTATTTTACATCAAATTTTATAGTAGACTTATAATCCTAGAATGTTTGTAAATTTAATAGCTAACAAATAACTTGATAGGTGCAACTAAAAACCAAAAAATGTGGTTTGATTTATCTCCATTAGGCTGGAAAGCTAAAAAATCTACTACGTTTATCCCTATTAGGTTGAAAACCCAAAAGTGTAGCTTAATAAACTTACAAGTGGTGAAAACTCACAAAAGCACTAGAAACTAATATTTGCAAAACTACCCTTGACATATCAAAAAAAGCCAAAGGTCACCATATGTCATACCTGTATAGGTTGTATAGTTATATTGGATACCTTATAGTATCTCCTATTGGTTATATATGTTTGAAGATGACATTAGCGACACATCCCTACATTTATATGAGATATATTATTAACATGTCGTGTTACACATATGCTAAGATACTCAAATATGGATAAGGAGAACTAGGGAATATATATTAGAAGAGAAAGATATACTAAGCTATCCAATATTATATTTTTGTACTTAGTGTAGAAGAGAAATTCTAGACCAAGAATGCAAGTGCAAACTCAATACTCTACTTCTAATGAAAGGTAAATAAAATAATGAAAGATTAGAGAAGCATAATATGTTCCATAACATTCTTTTATGGCTCTAAATGTATGTGTTGAAGTTGCTCTTTGGTTCTCTAATGTGATAACATATACATACAAATTTTATCATATGGAAACATTTGGGGATGTCATTATTTTATAGAGTTGAGGGGAAAGGAATGGAGGACTAGGTTTTTTTGGAATCGAGGACTAGAATCATGAGAGAATTTTTGAATTTGAATTTGAGAGGGAAGAGAGAATTAAATGTAGGTGGTTGGGTTGATGGAGGGCTTGTGTTGACTTGATTAGGTAGATGGGAATAATTGAATGCTAATTTGAATTTGGATTGAAGGTCTAAGTTGGAAATGAATGGCTATGATTAGTCTAATTGATTTGATGGCTAGGATAGATTATTAATTTCATTTTAGATTTGATGAAGTGGAAGTAAGTTACATTAGTTTGAGTTTGGATTGGTGATTTGGAATTATTTTAATTTTAAGCTATGGATGTGACATGATTATCCCCTTAATGGTTGATTAAAAGTTAGGATTTGGGGATTTTAGCTAATTAAATAATAAACTCTAAAGTCTAAACCGTAAACCCTAAAGCCATCATTTTTTCTTAGGCTCTTAATGAAATTTGGTTGTCTTAGGCAACTCACTGAGTATATTCATTATATATAATAATTGTTTCCTAGGATCTTTGCAGCATGTGATCCTTAAATATCCTATTACCTTAAACCCTAAACTCTAAAGTCTAAACCCTAAACCCTAAAGCCATCATTTTTTCTTTAAAGGCTCTTAATGAAATTTAGTTTGCCTTGACAGCTTCTTAGTACATTCATTTGAGGCCATGCCATTTTCTCCTAGGACCTCACTGAGGCGTAAAATCCTTGACATCCAAATGCCCTAAATCGTTTCTGGGTACTTTCTTAAGGGGTTGACAATATGACATTTCTTAAGGGGATCAAAGAAGTTCTTAAAATTTGGTGATCAAAGTTGCCCAAGGACCAACCAAATTTAACAATAATAAGATCCTACAAGATTATACAATATCAATTTAGTTAATTGTATTTTCATTCAAATAACATGTGCCTTAGACATATAAATGAGGCTTACATATAATTTTATCATTTGTATTCAATTAGGCCCAAGGCCATTTATATTAGAATGGGTTTTAACTTAGTATAAATTAAAACAATGATCTTAAATAGTTATGAATTTATAAGTTGGTGAGCGATGGATATTTTTGTGTGTGATGAATTTATAAATTTGGTTCAAATGGATATTTTAGTAAATTTATGTTTGGTTCTATATATATGGATATTTTTAGTGGTATGGATTTGTGAGAAGTTGAGGTGGAATTTATGAACTTATAATGAATGGTATATAATAGTATATATTTAATGACTATCTATTAGATCATGATTTCTCTGCTGAAAAATTGTGTGTGTGTTAGACATAAATGAGATTTTGTGAATGTTTCAAGTTTATTGTTTAGTATGTATGTGCATGTATTAAAAATTTGCATATATAGTTCTTAAATTTTGAAATTTGTATGTATGTACATAGTTTAGTTTAATGATTTATGCATGCAAATTATGCATAAGTATTTTTTATTTAAATGTGCTAACATACATTTAATTTTTAATTTGTATGGACATGCTCTTGAATTGAACAATCAATGTATATATATGTGCATTTCAATTAAATATATGAGCTTAATATATATACATTGCTCATCCTATTTCAATTAAATATATGATCTTAATTTTTGTATGCGCATGGGTCCTATTTTGTATGATTTTAAATGCAGGTGCACATTATATCAAACATATATCATGGGATGATTTTAAGCATTGATGATATCATCAATCCACCACACTGATCCATGGCGGATCGCCTCCCTCCCCCTCCACCTCCCTCCACCTCCCCCTCCCCTCCCCTCATATACCTCCAACACCTATGGCATCTGATGAGGCTTGCTTGAGAGCACGAATAAATGATCAAGTTGCATCCTTACAGACACAAATCAATGCTATGCAGAGTCAAGCATTGATTGCTCCACATGTGAGACGTTTTGCATCTGTAATGCAAAACGTTGTTGATTCCATTAGGATGATTGATTCTAATCTTGATAGGCATAGACGAGAGAGAGAACAAATGAGACAATTTTACTCTGATGGTCTCTCTTATAAACAAATATTAGACCTTAAAATAACAAAGCCCATCTAGCCCCCTACTTTTGGCCGTTTACATTTAAGCCACTAAATCTAGAATATCCATGAAATTGTAGTGCGTACATCGTAGATGATTGCACATTTTTGGGATCGATGGTATATGGTTTGTATTTTTTGAAAATTGTATGTAGAGTTTGTTTTGGGGCAAAAGCTAAGTGGTACAGATACACGGAATCATTTTAGGGTGTTGGTGGCGACATGCCACAACAAAGGTTAGGGGCAAGGGTTGATCCCCAGTGCCTTGTGCATGCACAACCCCTTTTTGCTGCTCTTGGTCCTCCCATTCCTGTACTTGTACATCATCAAGCTTTGGTATCAACATTAGGTTCCCTTAGTACACTCGCAGGAGACCTTGATCGACATGCTTATGCGATAGCGGGTGGGGAGCATAGAGACGATGATGATGGAGGAGTTTTTTATGGGCTAGTCCAGTACTACTCCGGGAGTGTGTCGAGACCCGTCCCCCATATATGTACTAGTTGTCATCAAGTGTGTTATGGACCTGATCAGGCTACACCTAGTTCAGGTGGACGGGGAGATTCTGGTGGTTCATCTGGTCGCATCAGTTCATTTGTAGAGTTCCTTGTAGCAGAACATCACACGAGGACGCGACCGCAGTATAAATATGCATCTAGATATGCAGAACTCATTTTATAATATTTTTATGGTTGTATATATAAAGAAAAGTTTACAACCATTTAACAATCAATTTTTTTGGTGTCTGAGATGACACTTCGATCTGAGGAAATCATCGTACCGCAGTCTATACTCTCGACACGGTCATACTTAGCAGCCCTTATAGAATTATTTTGATTTCATTTTTTAAAATTATATATGAAATCATAAATTATTTAACTTGAGTTTTAAATTTATAATTGAATCACATATATGTTTCAAATATTCATGTTGGTTTAGGTGACTCAATCGGCATCCACGTCGATTCCTCCTAAGGGATTGTCAAGCACTCCTCCACTATCAAGTGACATAGATCATGGGCAGGTACATTCATATTGTAAATTTGTTTAAAGTTTACATTAGTATAGTTACAATTTTATGAGTTTTGAATTCACTAGATATATGAAACGCATGCATGTACACTTGTAAATATTATAAGCATTAAATGTCTATGTATATGTATGTCTAGGTTGATACCACAATAAGAATGGGTATTGGGCAAACATTTGATGTTGCAGTTACTCGTGAGGCCACTGATTTCTAGGTTGTTTACAAAACTTTCTACAAAAAATGTGCAAATTTGAATATATATGTATATATTAACCTAATTGAATTGTACATGCTTTAATTTTGATCTTGTAGGACTTTGTTGGTGCAACTTTCAGCCCTAACCCAGACATAGTTACACCACCAGGAGGACATGTAGAGCAGGCCTCAGATGAAATGGTAATTTTATTTTTTTATTATATTTAACGTGAATTATAAATTTTTAAATTGAATATATACATATTAATATGATATTTTCACATATTCTTTTTCTTTTATAGCATGAGACACATCACGTAGTTGAGCATGTTGGGCAGTCACGGAGAAGAGCCCCTGGTAACCTCGAAATCGGTATGTAATTAAAAACCATGGTAATTCTGGTCGTGAATAAAAATAATAATTGTAGAGTTGTACATCTAATTTGAATTTCTTTGTCTTGTTTATGTAGGCTGATTTAGAAATTTAGAGGTTTCTTCAGGAGCTCACCGAGAGCATCAGTTTAGATATGGTGGTAATTTAATTTTATGATCGATTATAAATAAAATTGTCATTAAATTATTTTTTATTGTCTTACATCTAATTTCATCTTTCTCTTATGTACAGAGTGTTTCAGGTCATCCACATAGTCCGCATGGTGTGAAGAGGTCTCTTGATTATAAAGACAGTACATGACCTACAAACATGTGATTTTATGTGTTTTATATTTCTTGTAACTTATCATGTACTCTGTTGGACTTTATTTCATGTGTGCTTAATATATTGGTTTCATACACTTAATATGTTACATAAATTATGGACTTTATTATTGTTTGAAATTTTAATTTACGCATGTACATTTATGCATTTTATGTTCATAGTCAAGACATTAATATAGGACATTAATGTGAAATTTACTGAAGACTTCATAATTGTAGAATAATTTTAGGTTTAATCTTCTTTTCAATGAACACGAAGATATTTTCCTTCTAATGTATTAATTTTAATTTTATGAGAGAAAATTCATGTGGATTTACCTACTTATTTAGTTCTATAAATTGAATTTTACCTCATTGTTGGTGCACTTGGAATTCCTATACCTTGTGAATATCATGGATATCACCATTCTTTGTTATTTTATTCTTTAATTTTTCCTTAACTAAATTGACAAATAAAGTCATTGCTCTAAAATCTTAAGCAAATAAAATTCTTTATAGTGAAAAAATCTAACAAGGTATTGATATAATTAGCTAATGTACATATTTATAAAATGACACCATTAGTTTCTCACTAGTAATGGAAAAAAGTGTTCCTACTAAAAATTAAGGAAAGAGGTAATCATTAGAAAAAATATAAATTATGATAACATAAGAATGTGTATATGTAAAACAATTGTAACCATTAGGTGATGAATACGTAGTGTACACACATGATAAATTTTAAAAATGATGAATATGGAGCTCAATCCAACGGAAAATTAATTTCATCATTGTTTCCCCCATTTAGAATATCATGATTGTGTGTAGTGTATGAAAAATGAATAAAAGTCTTGTCTCCATGTGTCAATAACAAGAAAAAAAAATAGAATATCACATAAATTATATGATAACATAAGAATGTGTATATGTAAAACAATTGTAACCATTAGGTGATGAATACGTAGTGTACACACATGATAAATTTTAAAAATGATGAATATGGAGCTCAATCCAAAGGAAAATTAATTTCATCATTGTTTCCCCCATTTAGAATATCATGATTGTGTGTTGTGTATGAAAAATGAATAAAATTCTTGTCTCCATGTGTCAATAACAAGAAAAAAAAAAGAATATCACATAAACTATGTACATAAGAAATAGAAATATGACCCACAAAATTTTCTCTGTGAATTAAGGTTAGGGTTATAGGATAAAACTTTGGGTAAAGGTTAGGATTAGGAGACAACTAGAGTTAGGGTTAGGTTTCAATTAGGGTCAGATACAACAAGGCTTAGGGATAGGATTAATTTTAGGACAGGTAAGGGTTCATCTAACACTAATTTATAAGTTGTCAAAACAAATAATGACGTCTTAAGGGGGTGTCTAAAGGGGTCATAATAGAACATGTTAATTAAGGGGCGTCTAAAGGGGTCATATTAGAGAATATCTTAAGGGGATGTCTAAAGGGGTCATAATAGAACATGTTATTTAAGGGGACGTCTAAAGGGGTCATAATAGAACGTCTTAAGGGGATGTCTTAAGGGGTTAGAATATGTCTTAAGGGGATGTCTAAAGGGGTCATAATAGAGCGTGTTAATTAAGGGGATGTCTTACGGGGTCTTAAGGGGATGTCTAAAGGGGTCATAATATAACATGTTAATTAAGGGGATGTCTAAAAGGGTCATAATAGAATGTATTAAGGGGATGTATTAAGGGGTTATAATATGTCTTAAGGGGATATCTAAAGGGGTCATAATAGAATGTGTTAATTAAGGGGATGTCTTAAGGGG
>VDFB02253038.1:0-62160 GCA_007258455.2 Sequoia sempervirens
TATCATCTCCAAATTTAATGAAGCCTCCATCATATTTTTCAAGTTTAACAAACTTACTCTTGTCACCAGTCATGTGATGTGAATAACCACTATCAACCCAATAGTTTTTTTCTTGTTTAGCATGAAGAGCAAATATTTTAGTATCTTCAGCTTTCTTTGGAGTACTTTCCTTCACCTGTATTTCAATATTAGCATAAGTAGATCCATATTTTATAGCCATGAACAAGCATTCATTATCATCAAAATCTCTATAATCAAACTCAACATCAGAAATACCAACATCTTCATTTACATAATATGCTCTCTTGATCATCTTACCTTTATTTTCTTTTCCTTCTTTATAGTTATTCTTCTTAGCTCTTTTTGGACATCTTGAAGCATAATGACCTATTCCTCCACAACTAAAATATTTAAAGGGTAACTTACCTTGATACTACCGGATCCCTTTTTCATCCTTCTTAAAAAGTTAGCTTCCACTTCATCAAAATTTTCTTCATTTGGATCTTCAATGTTTGTAACCCTAAAAGCAGTTTCTGACTTTGATCCATTTCTCAAGCCAGGCTTTCTCATTTCAAATGAGGTTAGAGTACCCCAACAACTGATCTTTAGTATAGGTTTCATAATCTACAAATTCCTCAATAGCAGATACCTTTTCACTATATGCATCAGGGAGAGTTCTAAGAATCTTCTTCACAATCCTAGATTCATCCACTATTGCTCCAAGTCCTCACATTCCACCTACCAACTCATCCACTCTTTGTACATAGGATTTAATGTTCTCATCTTCAAACATCCACAAGATCTCAAATTATGTAATACCCCCTCTGCACTTCGTCTTGACCATATATTTAATTGAAGCTATAGGTATTGTGATAGTTGAATACAAGATTATATATATATAAGGTATTGATTAAATATTGCTTTAGTTATTTAATATATATTCAATAATAAATTGAATAATTGCTCTTTTTAAAGCACTCAAAAACTCTTTTAATTTAGGGGTTATTATTTTTGAAACATGGGCACTTGATAATATGAGTACATATTTTTATATATACAAAATTTCTACATGAGATTACCTTTATTGTTCACCATAATGATCAAAGTCATTCTCCAAGAGCTTGCTTCAAGGTGCATACTGTCATTTAATATATTCAATGCATATAGCACTAGCTCAAATGCTTCATTAGTAGATTTTTATGAATCACAAATGACCTAGTAGTATTACCAAAATGATATGTTGATCAAACCTATCTAAATGGGTCATTGTACATATTAGATTATTCAAAAGGTCAATTTTAAGTTATATTTATCTTTGACATCGATATTCTTCAGATATTGATTGGTGTTATCATCAATATTGTAACCGCTCTACTTGGACACCTCAGGCAATGCGTGGATAGGTAGTTCTATCATGCACATTTAATGATTAACCGCTTATGCATTACACGGAGTTAATTTTTGTGCATGGAATATTTAGTGGAAGGATATTTTTCAGGCAAAAAATGAGGATGGCAAAGATTTTTTTATCTACACCTCTAACCTTTAGGCGGAAAAAAGGGGGCATGTAGTAGCTGCTTCTTGAAAAGCCATTTCGCACTATTTTTTTTTGGTTGATATTTATTTTTCTCTGCGAATGGCATCTATGTTTGCTGTGAAATGCATTGCGGCCCCTAGATATGGTGGAATTGGACTGTTTTCTGCATCTTCTTCAGGAATTAGTGGCGCTAAACTTAGAGGATCTTCACGGCCGCTAGATTTGGCAGCTAGATTTCACAGGGTTCTGGTGATTATGATACTTTCTCCTAAGGCCAAGATGGCTTCAGAAGAATCCTCTCAGAATGTATTGGAATGGGTGCAAAACGATAAGCGCCGCTTTCTCCATGCTGTTTATCGAGTTGGAAACCTGGAGAGAACCATCAAATTCTACACTGAGTGCTTTGGGATGAAATTACTAAGACAAAGAGACATTCCAAAGGAAAAGTATTCAAATGCTTTTCTTGGATTTGGACCTGAGGAATCCCATTTTGTCTTGGAACTGACTTACAATTATGGAGTCGACAAGTATGACATTGGCACAGGGTTTGGACACTTTTCAATTGCAACTGAAGATGTAGCATTGTTTTGGTATGGCTGGGGAGAGGCACTCGTATCAATGAGAGCTGGGTGTTGGGTACGATATGCTCATTAGACAGCGAGAATTTGAGGTGGAGACATGCACCTTCACTCTCTAGATGAAGCTATCACCAGCGAGGATTCATTGCAGAAACAACTTCAACTATGACCAGCGTATAAGCCAGATAAGTATCGATATAATGTGATTTTGGCAAAAAGGTTATGTTGTTTTGGTATTATGAATGTTTTCATTTTACTTCATTCCAGCCATCGTGCATGTTGTCGTTTCTTTTGGGTGTTGATTCCTGAAATTAATATTGGATATGGCTTGTTTCTGCCATTTAAACTTAATGCTTTAAATTATATGATATATACTAAGCCTTTGGCACCTGTGAGTTTGGTAACATCGTTGCATGTTACGCATGTTGCCTGTCCCTTACTTATCCTGTAGATTGCTGGCAAGACATTGTTTCAGAATCCCGTGCTTACATTCACTGAGCATAAATATGGCCTTCAGCTGTTAAACTTTTGTGGTTCCCTAGGTGGACCTCTTGAACCTGTACAAAATTTGAGAGAGGACTCTTAAGATCTTCCTATGTTAATTGAACTAGTTCCAGCCCAAAGTACGGCAACACAAAATCCATGGTCCCTGGCTTTCCTTGACTGACAACCACGCATCATCGACCAAGCGGCTAATCACCTTTGTTATGATAAGTCTGTGCAAGATTATATTGTGTATGAGTTTTCATGAGAGGGTGGCGAGGAAAACATAAATTAGTTTAGACTGTGAAACTGCGAATGGTTCATTAAATCAGTTATAGTTTCTTTGATGGTTACCTGTTCGATCCTGCCAGTAGTCATTTGCTTGTCTCAAAGATTAAGCCATGCATGTCTAAGTATGAATTATCTTCATTTATTGAACCACAAGGGAGTGATGCCCATTTTCTAATCCAAAGCTCCCATTTTGGCGTAGGCATTAAGGCTGCGGGAAAACGTAGTGGACAGTTTGGCCGAATGTTTTAGCTTTAATTTTCCAATTTTCACTCTTCTTCTGTATCTCTTATGAGCAGTAATCTGAGGACCTTGTTTCCATCTCTTTGATGGATTATAGACGTGCATGTATTAGGAAGGGCATGATGCATGTTTTGGGGTTGAATAGTAAATATACGGTCACTCTCACTGCATTTCATTTAGACTCCTAGGGTATAAGTTTCGTAGTGCTTTTCTTTATCACTGACCTTATTGAGTCTCCACATTACTTAAAATTTCTCTGATAGATTTGAGTTTCCTTTATTTTGGCGGTGGTTAAGTTAACACCTATGTTAGGCACCCTTGATTCACCTTTATAACAGGCTGATGCTCTACTTTATCTAACTAGCGGGGCAGGGTGAGGCTCAAGTAGATATTCATTATAGTAAGGTAAATTAAATAGTACTTCATTCGGTCTGCACTTTCCTGCAAAATAACATGCAAGAAGAAAACCCTTCTTTTAGTCCCAAGAAATTGGAAAGATAGCCATGGGATGTTCAAGGTAAATCCTTTGTCGAAATCATTTATTGTTGTCAACTTTCATCAATAAGAATGAAAGTGTACCATGCAAAATTTGTAGTAGAATTAAGGGTTTCCTTATAAATTAGAATGATACATATATATATAGCTAAATTTGGATGTCATAGACTTAAAAGAAATAGGTGGGATTTACTCTAGGGAAAGATCTAATAGAAATGTAATGTGTAATTGAGCATTTTAATTGAATAGTGTTCCCTAATTTTGTTATTAAATGAGCTTGTGAGTATAGATTATTACAAGGTCAATAGATAGTGGAACGGTAGTTTATCTATGTGAAGCCATATAGAATAATGATTTTACCTATAAGTAAATAAATAAAATAAATTAGCTCTACTTATTCTTAGTCAAATGAGTATTTTGAAAGAATAAATAAATGAAAATTTCTATAGTTGTATGTTACCAATATTTTAGCGATTGCTTCAATATTTAGAGGTTTATGATGTAAATAGGATTATGTTGAAATTGGGAAATAGTTAATCTTTGGATAGCTAATTGAGGATACAAACTAATGATCTAACAAAATAGATAATTTGAGAGATTGTTATGAATGTGAAGTATTTTTCTTTATGATTATAATGCCTGACTGGATGTCTTAGTTATGGTGGTTGAGTAGGTAATGAATTCACCTTTGGTTAATGCTTAATGGAGTGAATCCTCTGTGCCAAATGGTTACTGAGAATATTTTGATTTCGTCATTGGTTTTGTACCGAGATGATTATATCAATTTCGATTACCTCCTTGTGATGTTATCACTCATTTCTACTTTTTTTAACTCGTAAAGAGTGGATTGAAAATAGTTCTTTGATATCTTGCTGTTGTTGTCATTCCTTGGATGGGAGAACCCTTGTGATAGCATTTTGTGAGTCTTCTAGAGATTAGAGGGGATATGGTTTTAACTTTGCAAGGGTTGGTATGGGGGCCGGTGACCTGGGAGGATTCACCTTGGGTAACCCATACTAAGCTTGAAGTATTTATTTGAATTTTATGTTGTTTAACCTAAAAGAGAGTGATTTTATGAATCTGTTACTTGGATGAAGATTGATATTGCATTTGGATTGTTTTTATGTGGCTTTGAGTTTGATGTTGATTTTGAGATCAAGTTTTGTTGCCACCTTGTTGGGAAACCCTTGTATTAGTGATTTATCAGTTTTTGAGTGAAAGAGAAAGAATGGTGTTGCTTTATTATTGGCCTTCACTTTTGGTTCTTTGTGAACTATTGCTCGTATGATCCATTTGATGTTATGGGTTTAGCCTTGCACTTGAAAATAGTTTCGTTATGAGGATTTTGTGTAGGATCGTGTATGCCTTGCTTAATGCAATTTATCTTGTGGTTTTATATGTTGTGCATGGGGGCTTACCCTGTTAGTATCTTTTGAGTTTTGTTGTTCATAAGGGGAGTGGCTTTCAATGGGGGCCGAGACCCGGAAGTGGTCTCAGGGTAACTCATTGGAAGTTTATTAATCAAGTGAAAACATTAATATTAAATTAGGGGTTTTGGATAGAATCACACATTAATAAGATATAAGTGAATGCCTCACTCATGACTCAAGTGCTTGTATGGGCTTGAGATGAGTTGAGAAGGCCTGGAATGGCAAAATCATTGTCTTGTCCTTATGAAAGATAATCGATGCCGCATTGGATTGCATGTGGGGCCGGGTTTCGTAAGAGGTCACCAGGGTAACCCAAGTTGGGGGCCGGGGCCTAGGAAGATTCGCCAGGGTAACCCATGCATCATTGCGATGACACTCTTCCTTAAACAACTATGTATGATTTGATTCCCTCTATGTTTTTCTTGAGCCTCTGGAAGCACATGTTGGCCTTTGTATGTTGATGCTTTATTGGTTGGGCACATCTTGTGTTGGTTATATCTTGTGCCGAGATTCCTTATGTTATTGTGGTTCTTGTTGTGGAGTCTTGTATCCTTGTTTTGTATGATGGTATAGTTGGGGTTCCTTCTTGTCATCTCTTAGCATGGGGGGTGGGCCTTCAAGTCCACGTGGTTGGGTGGAACGTGCTATGCACCCCATTGGGTCCCCAGTTATCGATCGAGAAGTGCGAACTTGTACCTTGCAGTGACTCTTGAGTTTTGCAGCTTTGTACTCCTTCATTTCAAATGTAACATTCTATTATATTGTGTCTTCCCCATTTGTGTTGGGAAACGACATTGTAATATTGTAACCCTTGATTAATGTGTTGATCATGTTCGAGTTAACTTATGATTACTGGTGTATACTATCTCTCATGTGATGTAATTATGTTATTGTGAAAAGTAATGCAGTCAAGTAAACCTGAGGGATTTGTTATGTGTAGTTCTTGTTTAATTTTCATATCATGTGATATATGATTATCATGATGTATGTTGGTATTTTTTATTTTTTATTTTTAAAATCCCATAAATGCTAGATGTAATGTATCCTTTGTGGTTAATTTGTGGGGCATTACAAATTATGCCTCCAAGTCCTACAACTTTGTTTCCTTTACCTTTTCATCTCCTTCATCAATCTTTTCCAGTGCATCCCAAACCTCTTTAGCAGTCTTCAAATTTTCAACTTTAATTAATTTGGAATGTGAAAGAATATTCTTTATAATAAACTTTACCTTATTGTTTGCTTCATGCACCTTGATCTCATCAATTGTACTTGGGCCATTAGCAGGAGCAGTGTATGGAGTCTTATAAGCTTTCTCAACATCATATCTACAATATTCCAGATATCCTTCCATTTTTGTCTTCCAAAAGGCATAATCAGTCCCATCGAATGTAGGACACTCAATAGTGATCTTGCTCTCCATTCCAGACCTTCCTTAAGCGATTAAGCTCTTCTTCTAAGGAACCAAGCTCTGATACCAATTGTTGAACAAGACAACTGAGAGGGGGGTGAATCAGTTGTAGCAATTTTATCCTTTAAAACTTCCACCAGAGGTTAGATCAATTACCATTCATAAATCATTTACTCTACTAATGTGATTAATCATTAAGTGTAAAAGCAGAAACTGAAAGAAGTAAAAACATACACACAATAACACTAGATTTATGTGGAAAACCCAATGAGGGAAAAACCAAAATGAGGATTAGCTCACAATATAAAGAATTTCAAACCTGAATACAAAGGCTCACTGCCAAAACAAGCCTTACTTGTCCAAAACATGACTCATTGTCCAATGAGGGCTTAGTAC
Source organism: Sequoia sempervirens (assembly GCA_007258455.2). Classification (NCBI taxonomy): domain Eukaryota; kingdom Viridiplantae; phylum Streptophyta; class Pinopsida; order Cupressales; family Cupressaceae; genus Sequoia; species Sequoia sempervirens. The sequence goes on from VDFB02253038.1 coordinate 6,859, forward strand.
CTAGAGGGATATTTACCACATAATTACAAAGAAGATAGAAGGGGATTTGTTACAGAGAGAAAACTATCTCAATGCAACAAATATTTCCACCACAATTTTCTCACACACTTGCATACATGCTTGAATGATAAAGTACACCTTCAACTCACTGCCTCCAGAAACTTGCCACTTGAATTTCACATTGATCTACTCAAACTTGCATCACACACACACACACACACACAATTTCACATCTATCTCCCATCTATCTTTCTCTTGCATCTCTTACAAATATCTCAACTTATATTTATACCATCTTCAACCTTGAAACTCATCTAAGGTCGCCCACACACCATTTTTATTTACAAATTCAAATTAGGTCGGCACTAAAACATTCTATGGTGGAATTAGAATGAGGGTGACCCAAACAAAACATACTTACCAAGGACCTAAATAATTCCCAACACGCTTTGCCACGCTTCCATAATTTTTTCAAGTAGTGTTTAACACAAGGTCGACCAACACCCATGTAAAACACATAAAACAATTAAGCACACACAACCTTAACATGATCCAATCTTTTCAAATAACAAAATTCAATTGAACACGATCTTAAAAACTTATTCTCAGAAATGCAAGTCCTAAAATTGTAAACTAGAGAAATTCAAAGCAGTTACATTTCTACCAGACCACAACCAAATACACAAAAAAGCATGGTACACATATTGGTTGAAATATCTCACATTGTACGACGATCTAGAAGCCCAAATTCTGGATATAGAAACCATCAACAACCATGAACAATATGTATAAATCACATAAATATAGGAACACATCCTGAAGCATAACCCAGAGCAAACTAGCAAACCTTCTTTATTACAATTTTCTCAATATCCTCAACATATACTATCAATAACCTGTTTCCATGACATTAATGGCAACAACTAGTTGATAATCAGTTGACATCAATGATAACACCTTCATACTTGCAAAAAAATCTACCTCAAGTAGTTAAAATTCTTCCAAGGAACCACAACTCTGATACCAATTATTAGACACATAGGACAACTAAGAGGGGGTGAATCAGTTGTACATTAATTATTCAAACCCTCATTAACCTTTAAACCCTTATTAAGCATTAGAAGAATATAAATGTAATGCCTTAAATTTAACACTCAAAAATACAGTTCAGGACAAACACAAATTCCAATTTTTTTTCACTTACACATGCAAACCTCCCAAATTTTGCTACCAAAGTAGGCACTACCCGAAAGCATACAACTTTTGACCAGTCATAAACTATAACTCTTTTAGTTCGATAAATAGATTGCTTAGACCATCATGGTCAGTTCGAGAGGAGACATGGAATCCAAACCTATGAGGTAGACTTAAATAGCTCAACCAACAAAAAATTAACCTGAAACATTATATAAATCACATGCCAACGATAACATATATATGTATATTAGTAGTAATTATAAGAATATGTAAGAGAACAATCCTAGGGGCCAGACCTAGTTCTCAAGGGCTCGTCATCAGACGGCCTTACCTATGTATGTAATTCGCAGAGGCACTGTAGTTCGACAACTAGACTTCAACCATCTCACCCATGGTTGGACAGTAAGGGATAAACCTCAAGTTCAAGGATGGCTCTACCACAGTCAAACTCATAACCCAATAACACTGACATACTCTAAACTCACTTCTCTACTCAACTTCATATTATGCCTCTAATCCATTAATTAAAAACTAAAAGAGTGGGTACACAACCCTTTCTAGGGCCCTTTTCCCCAGACAATTCCATAGTCGGCTGCCACCCACTTAGGTGAAGCCGGGGATCGAAGAATTGGGTAAAAAATATACTAGGAAACACACTCCAAGGATATTCTCCTAAGTGCTAAGTTTACAAGAGAAAACAATTTCAATTCCCACCTATATCCTAGGTTTATTCCCCCTAATTCAATAATTCTCATCTTACCAACAATGACACAATTCAACAACGTTTAACTCCGAACGAATCCTCAACAGCATAGAAAATACACAAAAACAAATGGACAACAATGGTTAATCTGTAGGGCTCCTTTTCTCTATAGGGTAATGCTTAACAAACCCAATTATAACACTACACAAGGATCACCTAACAATAAAGGCTCACCAAATATCATCTAGAATGATGATGATCATATCATGTCTTAAATAGATGATTATAATGATGTATGTGGTTTAAAACCAAACGATGCAACGATCGCAATATAACATTAATAAGATTAGGAGGCTCCTCTCACTATAAAAATGAAATTATTAAATTGATATAATAATGAATTTACTCTCAATTAATCTAATCCTTATCACCATTATTAGAAATAATAAGTAGGTGATGTGACCCAAACTATCTGCATTATAGCATTTAGCCAAATATTATTCACGACATTAACTATTCAACTAGAACTCAATATGTTTCCACCATACTAGGTAACTTACATTTTACTAAAGAACCTACAAGCATTCATTATTTGGTAGTACTCCATAAATCAAAACCTTATCTTGAGTTTACTTAATATATGATTACATCATCAACTAAAATCATAGTCACTAGATCAAAACAACAATGCTTCGTACACTATGCTTCTAATGTGAATAAAATTAAATTCACCAACCAACCAAACGTGGATGTGTGTGTGTTCTAGTTAGAGTATGCAAGCAATCAAATCAATCTAAATTATCTAATCTAACCTAACATCAAGGTGCATTTAAAGCATTTATCTTTATAAGTTAATTTTACATAGGCCCTTTATTTAGGTTCCCAAATATTCCATCGCCTACATGCCATATATATCATCAGTTAATGATCAATTAATCGATGAAGTTATTTTATTCTATTTTATTATTTTACTCTCTATCTATCTTTACACGTATATACATATATAATTTTTGGTGTACAACAGGTGGGTCATCTTGAGGATATTTAGGATATCCCTCAATATTTTGGGGGGGGGGGATCATTATATCCTCAATGTGTTTGAGATTGGTTGAAAAGCACAATCAAATATGAAAAGGGTAAGACCATCTTCCTTAGAAGTTCAAGATATTAAGTAAACAATATAATCTGAATTCTAATTTAAAAGTAAAGTTTTATTTAACTACTTTTGATATGCATGAAGTTTGTCAAATGGATTAACTCTTCTCCCATCAAATCTTTATCTTTATTTATTTATTTTCTAATAAACATTTAGTTTAGATGCTTTATTTATTACAACTTATTTAACTTGATTTAATTACTAATAGACAATAGTATATAATTTCCAAATTTCCACAATATTTATCTTAATTAGAATAAAGAAATAATAATGATTAAATCCTATTAATAGTTAATTTATTTTAAATAGACCATCAAATAACAACAAACTTAGTAAGTTGCTCTTATAAATAAAAGAATGATTAGTTTGCAACATAGCACATTTGGGAGAGCTCCAGTTTGAACTCCCCAAAATAACAACCTATTCAGCCATCCCAAAACCTCTCTCAAAGATAGAAGCGAGACACGTATCCCTTGAAAGGATGAAATTAAGATGGTTCCCAACTAAAAGATGAAACATCAAATGCAAGTACCCAGTAAGTATTGCCATGATTGTCACATGCTCTCTTTTCTAGAAGAATCAAAACTTGAGGAGCATTCACAAAGATGTCATTTCCCACACAGGGATATGGATGGAAAATTTGAACCAACTTAAATTATCTAGCTCAAACTTCATACCCAACATTTTGTACAGGGTGATGTTCATGCATTCCAAGCTCTTTGAAAAGTATCTGCATCATATCAAGATTGTGTTTACTTGGTGCCTTCAGATCGTATATGAACATACGTTGAGGAGTCTTTCTAGAAACACATATTTATTTGGATTCTAAAAATGTTGCAACTTATGTATTTTCTCAAAAAAAATTGTGCAGATGTTAGTAGGTGCGGTGAGGTTTAAATGGTAAGGAGATTGATGAATGATAGAGGAATTAGAAAGGTACCGGGATGTAGTTGGATTGGAGGCCATAAAATGGTACACTTTTTTGTGTGCGAGACAAATCATATTCACAGAAACAAAAGATCAATGCAATGTTTGAAGGTATTGGTTTGGTAGTTGAAGGCGGCAGGGTAATTTCTAGATTCAAGGCATTTACTTAATGCTGTGGAAGTAGGCGAAAAGGATTACTTATCTGCCACCAAGTGAGAAGTTAACAATTTCATTTTCTTTGTTAAATCTACCCCTTGGAACAACTATTAGAGTCGTTATAAACCTTCGAGTATGTTCTCATGGAGATTACTAGTGATGCTAAATGAAACACTCAGAAAAATAGGCTTGCACTATGATTTGCGCCATGTCAGATATCCAGTAATAATTTTAGGGACATCCACCAACGCATAACCAAAAAAAAAACTTTTTTGTCAGACGATGTAATTACAATTTCCCTGGTATACAAAACGTAGCAGCATAGACAAGGCACGTGAACTATTTGGCAGAATGCCTCAAAGATTACAATCGCATGGAGTGCGATAATTGCAGGATACAGACAAAATGGATTTGTTAAAAAAAAACCAAAGCTTAAGTCACTTTCAAGCACATTTCCTAAACCTTTCCCAGTATTTTCCATGGTAAGGTATGCTGCAACTAAAAATGATGGCCTAGTGAATGCATAACTAGGCCCAAAAATAGAATCATGTAAAACAATTTAACTACAATCATAATAAGATGCGTAGTGGTGAGAGATTAACTTCATTCGGGCTAGCATTCGAGGATAAATGGTCTGAGATGTCACTGGGTGTTGAGTTGCTGATGAAAATTCAAATGAACCTGAAGAGGAACAAAATTTCTTGCAGAATTATAAATGATAGAACCAAATCGATGCAGACAATCTTGCAATTATAGATTTTCAGAGACATCCCTCCCTTTTGGAAAATAATCATCGCCCTAACCCATAATTAGCATTTATAATATATATTTCCTCCAAACAGGGAGGAATTAAAATAATACTGAGATAACATTATCTGACGTTTTGATGTTTTGTCGAGCTTTCTAATTTTGTAAAAGAAATATATCTTTCCTACTACAAGAAAAAGATTGGTAGTCCACAAACTAATCAATTGGTACATGAAGATAAATAAAGTTTCCATACATATAATGCACTCCTGTCAAATGGGCTTTTGAAGGTAACCACAAGCTCTCATGGTATTTATTATTCTGAAAATGCTTAGCAGAAACAACCATATTTGAATACAACTTGCTACATTCTCCAATATTCCTAGTTACACTACAACAATTTAAGGGTCAATTCTATCTATTCTTGAATACCCATTCTTTATTTCAAGAAGAATTACTTTGAGCGATAACAATATTTAGCTTAGGAGCTATAATATATTGCCACTAATCGATCATAAAGAAAGCTTATTATGTCCTTGGGTAAGAGACTCATCTGATGGAATTTTTGTCGAATCAATCTTTAGAGTAAGCTAAAAGCCTTTTTCTGGATTGTCAACAATCTATACTTCAGCGCCATAAGCTCCTTATCATCAAATTCCATAAAAATGGTAACCCATCCCTACAGGCCTTTCCAACCATTCCATGCGATTTGTAGAATCTCTGGAAGAAAAAGGGCTGGTATGTCTCATTCCCCCAATCCCCCTTTACTTTCCACACCCTTCCATATTCACCTCCCCTTTTCTCTATGTCTGCCACTGCCCTGCTAAAACATTTCATTCCTCATTAAGGCAGGTTGTTGCTTGTTTCACAAGATCTTTTCATTATTTATTTCTCTACCCCAAAAGTCTCCATTTCATTAACTCTCATGGCTCCCATACCTCTTCAAGGGTCACCAATAAGTGAATCTAATGGCGAGTGGGTGTGATAGCTAGATCAATCGATATAAAATCAAAACATATACTACTACGTACCATCTTCAAATGGGTCAAGATAATAATTATGTTGAAATCAATAACTATCAAACCTATATCTGCCTAGCATTCAAGATCCATGGTAGACTTTTAAAATATTGTGCAACTTAGTGCAACATGATAGAGGATTTGTGTTCCTTAAAATAAAAGACCTTGAACGTAGAAAAACTTACGTCCCCCAACCTTCTATCTTGATAATTGATTTTAAAAACTCTTCTATTTATGTTATATTGATTTATACTATATAATTTAGTTAATAAAATTAAAATACATATTCAAACTATAATAATGTATAAGAATGAGAATGGGAATAATTAGCATCCATCTATATGTATATATACAATTATGTTAACAATGGGACTATAGTCGTATAGTATTTACTATGAATAATACATTCAGTTGATACTGATTATAGAATAAAATATATATAATTCATATATCCAATATTTATATTTATGTATGTATATATACACTCACACTATCAATTAAAGGAATATAGTTTCAAAATCAAGAAATGCACAACTTATACTCCAATGAATACATAAATGGTAGGTTTACCTAGTAATGATACCTCTTGCTATTTAACAATTAAACTTCAATTTGTAAATTCAATATATTGTTGTTCTGATCCATATAACATTATGAAAGATATAAACTTATATGAGTCATTAAATTTTATCTAGATTAAAATTAAGCCCACAAAGCTAGGTCTTCAATAATTAAATATTTCAACAATTTTTGCCATACATATATTTTATTTATTATGAATAAAGCCATTAAGTTTAATATTTTGTATAGTAAAATATTCACAACTATTGAACATAAGGGAGGGGCCTTACATCGCCCTCCCCTTAGAAAAAACTTCCTCCTGGAAGTTAATAGGGTTTGGTTAGCATGATCCCACCACATATGATTAATCCAAAGCTAAGATGAGGTAATGATTCTCATTTATTCTACTAGCACGAAATTAGTCATTAAATACTGAGTTAGGGACCTTCCCTACAATATATGGGTTACTATATACCTAACATAAGAGTAATGTCAATCATGGTTCACCAAGCTTCACTACAACACATGCAACACAATTTTTTTATCATTCCTAGGGTGATATCCCCCATTTATTTTGAACAAGGTAACATAAATATAAACAAAATCACATCAATACCTTTATCAATGAATGCAATTCATCTAACAACTATTACACATAATGTTCAAATTTTCTTGATTATATAATTAAGAGGGTGGTTTCCTTTTCAACCATGGTACTCATGTCATGTCACATTCCAATAAGTGTTCAACTATCGTGAATAAAATTTACGAAAGCATATATCAACACATATTAGCATTTCAAGATATGCATCAAGGATTTCTTATATCATAAACATCACTCATGATGTAAAGGCGGTATTTATGTTCCAAAGTCAACTCATGTCTCAAGGAATATTAAATCCATGTTCACAGGTATGCCACATCACATTTACTTGCAATTTCACATGAACACACAACAATAACAAGGATGCACTTCCCAATGGGTGCGCCTGTCCTCATACAAAGGATGCTCTTCCCAATGGGTGCGCTTGTCCTCATGTACAATCACATAATTTACAACATAAGGCTCACATAATGGGATTTACAAGGATGGATATTCCTGGATACCATAGCAAATCAAGAAGATGATCTCAAGGTCCTTCTCTAAGGAATCCTCCATACAGATAAGAACAATAATAAAACAAAGGGAAGAATGGATTAATGACTGTCCCATACCGGTCCCATTTACAATCCTATTTCAGAGTAATTCCTCAGTGCATCTACTCCCCTATACGACCTGCTAGGGAACTCCTTGGGATATGGAAGTTTACAGATTCCACATTACACCACACATGCTAGCAATTTGCAACCAAGGAGAAAGCCTCAAACTAAATAACACAAGATCATAAACCAAAGTTTCAATAAAACTCCCCAAGAGGGAACTATAAATTCAAGAGAAACAAAATAAAGATAAATTGTAGCTACATTGCAACATTCCAATCATAATTCAAACGAAAAATTAAACAAGTCCTTGAGGTAAATCGGACTATATAACAACTTCCAAATGTCTAAACAACCTAATTAAATAAATGTAAAATTACACATTGCTGGTGCATAATAAAATAAAACATCAATCAAGAATTACAAATAATTCATATTTCAACAATAAAATTTGCACATCACAAGCACCATGTGACTTGATAAGCCACCTAAGGGGAGGAGGGGAGTGGTGGTTCTCTAACCACATAAGTATAATAGCATGCAATAACTAGTGGTCCCTGACCACATAAAATGAATAATTGGTGGTCCCTTGCCACCTAAATCTGCACCATTGGTGGTCCCTGACCACATAAATATAAGTAACTGGTGGTTCCTGACCACATAAATATGAATCATTGGTGGTCCTCGACCACATAAATATAAATCACTGGTGGTCCCTGACCACATAAATATAAGTAACTGGTGGTCCATAAAATTTCATCCTTTACCCATGGGTTATAAACATCGAGGAATAGGTTTGCACTATGAACCAACAAGTATGGCTCTCATATGTGGGGGAGTAGGCCACGGTCAACGTCCATGGGAGGATTACAATGAATCGACATAGATCCTTTGTCAAGATTAGGGACAACGCCCTGAGCTCGTAATTTCCCAATGGGAGAACATGTGCCTCTCAACCCCTATTTACACTAGTTTGCATCGCACTCCCATAGGGGGAACCAACACTAGGGGTACACATTTAACATACAAATAAGACTAACACAAGGGAATAAATCACATTTCATTTAGTAAATACACATCCACACACTTAACACATTTACATAAACACACAACTAGCCGGCTTACATAAAGTCCATCACAAAGGGTACTCATAAGGGATCATACTAGATGTCCACCACCCTTATCCCAAGTTGGATAACTTGTATCTCACACTTGGGCACAACACATATATTGGTTTTTCCACATGACATGACACAACACCATACACTTTATGTAGTTCACCACACCCTAGTACAAATGTTGTTACATCCACACACACTTGGTTACTTTACAACATGATCACTTTGTTTAAACGTTTTGTTAACATCTACTCATTTGCATAAATAAGAGAATTTTTCAGATGATATATATCTGTAGCATAAATATTACTCTAACTTCGTAGATTTGGAAATACATAATGCTTCACACTCTTTATCTTATTAATTGGTACTTGTGTTACACATCTGGTCAAGTCAAATCTCTATGTTCAGACAAGGTTTTGTTTTCATTTTCATTCAACTAGATTTGTTATGTTAACTAATGAGTCTAGATAAAAGGGTAATTCCATTCTAGTTTACACTACATGTTGCAAGGATGTTCCTAGTTACAAATTAATTTGACAACCATAATCTTTTGGAACATTGCATTAGAAGGAAATATTACCATTAGTGCATAAGATACAAGATAAAATATTAAACAACTTATTATAACACATTAGTGTTCATATATCTTTATAACTTTGCACTATATATCCTAGGATTGAATCACCTAACTTGCTATGTTCTTCATTTTTAAGATGACAATTTCCTCTAAACTTTATAAGACACAAAGGCAACCCGAGAAGTAAAAAGTACTAGAAATTTAACTAGTTTTAATTTTCCTTGATTATACTCATGTGTATACATTCTTTTAAGTGAATATAAGCTAGGGGTAGTAACACACAATAATAATAGAAATTTTACTTGTCAATTTTAATGACTCCTATCCATATACTTTAATTCTCCATTCACATAATTCACCATAAGTCACTCATGATCTATTAGTGGATTAAAAATTAAAATAACAATTGATTAACCAACACTAGAGAGTTTCTACAAATCTTAAGGACAACACCTACTTGCATATGTTATTAATTTCTTTCTAACATCTATAGTTTCTTATTTCTACTATCAAGTCTTTAGTCCTTGAAAATGTTCTAGAAAGGTAAAATGAATAACTTGTCATATATAGTATTTTATTTACCAATCCGCGTTTAACAAGGTCCTTTAAAAAAGATATAAAATTTAACTAACTACCAAAGGACTCATTTAAGCACCACATTAGCTAAATTTCAACACCCATATCCTAGTTATCACGTTCCATGCATTTTCACCCTTGACTTGAATCTAGACAATCATGTCCTTTTGCTTGCTAATTTAGTCTATAAACATTTGAGGATAAAAGTTGGGTAGTTTTTCTAAGGTTCCTTTAAATATTCTAGATAATTGTTTACTTAGGAAGGCATTTAAACAAGTTTATTGTTCCACCATTTACCTTAAGATAAGATGTAACTTTTTCCATTTATCTGAATTGGATTTTCTACATAATACAAGGTTTCGAGTCTAGTGGATTTTATTGCTTATGTAATTTTACTTACAAAAAAAAAGTAAATTTTCTTGGGTTTTTCAAGCACTAAATAAAAAGACTCTTTTGGAAACTAAATTAAGATCTTAAGTTGCACATAATTGCCTCGAAATGGAGCAAAGCTCAACACTCCATAGGTGGCATCCTTGATTTTATTTCCATCAAAACTCTAGTTATAATTAGGGATTACTAAATTAATTATGTTATTTGTAATCTAGTCATTAAACGTATTACTCCCTTAATAGAGTAAACTTTAGCCATTTATTTCAAATCAATCTTGTATAAGGCTTAGTAGGTTAAACGTTTAATTAAACTTCTACAACAAATTTTATTAAGCCTACTATGACCATTGGAAATGCTTATAACTTCCCAAGGTTTAACTATATAACCAAGAATAATTTTATTTAACTTACCCAAGTTGTACTATACCATTCATAATAATTGAATAAATCAACTTCTATAAAGGTTATCAATGTCCCTTCAACTCTAGGGGTGTGTGCAAGGTGACAGAATTTAGGTTTCCATAATTTTGGACATTATGATGCTTTGTGTTTTTCGCACTCGCTTATTAAACTCCTAATTAGTTGTGTTTAATATTACCTACCTTTTAAAGTTCAAAATAGAGAATCAAAAAAATAAAAATAAAATGTAAATGTAAATTTGTCCACATAATCCTTATTAATTAAATTTCCCTCTTTCACGACATTCATATTATCTACAAAAATCATGATGAACTCATTGGTTCGGTCTTCGCCAAATTTTGTTTCTTCTAGTTAATTATCATTAGCTAAATGTCTTATATGGTTAAGTTTGATTATCAAAAACTCTTCTAATTCCTATAACAAAGGGTTTATTCAAAATTTATTGATTAGATTTAATTTAAACTCCAATTGATTCACATGTCGACAACATTCGAACATACAAAGCTATGAGACCCATGTTATTCCTAGAGTGCCCGATGTTGCAACCTAGGCTCTGATACCAAATGTAATGCCTTAAAATTTAACACTCAAAAATACAGTTAAGGACAAACACAAATTCCAATTTTTTTTCACTTACACATGCAAACCTCTCAAATTTTTCTACTAAAGCAGGCACTACCAGAAAGAATACAACTTTTAACCAATCATAAACTATAATTCTTTTAGTTCGATAACTAGATTGCTTAGACCATCATGGTCAGTTTGAGAGGAGATGTGGAATCCACACCTCTGAGGTAGACTTAAATAGCTCAACCAACCCAAAATTAACCTGAAACATTATATAAGTTGCATGCCAACAATAACATATATATGTATATCGGTAGTAATTATAAGAATATATAAGAGAACAATCCTAGGGGCCAAACCTAGTCCTCGGGGGATCATCATTAGATGACCTTGCCTATGTATGTAATTCGCAGAGGCACCGTAGTTCGACAACTAGACTTCAACCATCTCACCCATGGTTGGATAGTAAGGGATAAACCTCAGGTTCAAGGATGGCTCTACCACAATTACACTCATAACCCAATAACATTGAAATACTCTAAACTCACATCTCTACTCAACTTCATATTATGCCTCTAATCCATTAATTAAAAACTAAAAGAGTGGGTACACAACCCTTTCTAGGGCCCTTTTCCCCAGACAGTTCCATAGTCGGCTACCACCCACTTAGGTGAAGCCGGGGATCAAAGAATTGGGTAAAAATATACTAGGAAACACACTCCAAGGATATTCTCCTGAGTGCTAAGTTTACAAGAGAAAACAATTTCCATGCCCACCTATATCCTAGGTTTATCCCCCCTGATTCAATAATTCTCATCTTACCAACAATGACACAATTCAACAACATTTAACTCCAAACGAATCCTCAACAGCATAGAAAATACACAAAAACAAATGGACAACAATGGTTAATCTGTAGGGCTCCTTTTCTCTACAGGGTAATGGTTAACAAACCCAATTATAACACTACACAAGGATCACCTAACAATAAAGGCTCACCAAATATCATCTAGAATGATGAAAATCATATCATGTCTTAAATAGATGATTATAATGATGTGTGTGGTTTAAAACCATACAATGCAACGATTGTAATATAACATTAATAAGATTAGGAGGCTCCTCTCACTATAAAAATGAAATTATTAAATTGATATAATAATGAATTTACTCTCAATTAATCTAATCCTTATCACCATTATTCGAAATAATAAGTAAGTGATGTAACCCAAACTATCTACATTATAGCAAAGCCAAATATTATTCACGACATTAACTATTCAACTAGAACTCAATATGTTTCCACCATACTAGGTAACTTACATTTTACTAAAGAACCTACAAGCATTCATTATTTGGTAGTACTCCATAAATCAAAACCTTATCTTGAGTTTACTTAATATATGATTACATCATCAACTAAAATCATAGTCACTAGATCAAAACAACAATGCTTCTAATGTGAATAAAATTAAATTCACCAACCAACCAAACGTGGATGTGTGTGTGTTCCAGTTAGAGTATGCAAGCAATCAAATCAATCTAAATTATCTAATCTAACCTAACATCAAGGTGCATTTAAAGCATTTATCTTTATAAGTTAATTTTACATAGGCCCTTTATTTAGGTTCCCAAATATTCCATCGCCTACATGCCATATATATCATCGGTTAATGATCAATTAATCGATGAAGTTATTTTATTCTATTTTATTATTTTACTCTCTATCTATCTTTACACGTATATACATATATAATTTTTGGTGTACAACAGGTGGGTCATCTTTAGGATATTTGAGATATCCCTCAATATTTGAGGGGGATCATTATATCCTCAATGTGTTTGAGATTGGTTGAAAAGCACAATCAAATATGAAAAGGGTAAGACCATCTTCCTTAGAAGTTCAAGATATTAAGTAAACAATATAATCTGAATTCTAATTTAAAAGTAAAGTTTTATTTAACTACTTTTGATATGCATGAAGTTTGTCAAATGGATTAACTCTTCTCCCATCAAATTTTATATCTTTATTTATTTTCTAATAAACATTTAGTTTAGATGCTTTATTTATTACAACTTATTTAACTTGAGGGTGTGTGCAAAAGTTGAGTCCACTTTTGGCCAAAAAATGGAAGTGTTTTCCTTGATTTTCAGAATTTGACACATTTGACCTTAAAATTTGAAGCACTTAGAGATGGAATCTTCAAAAAGTCACTAATCATAAAATGTAGTACTCGAGTCTAGTTTCCAAATATGTAATTTATTTCAATACCCAGATGGTACAAATTGAGTTTCAATAGGCGTTTCTAAAAACCACTGTTTAAAAGTCACTTTTGATACCATACCATGCACGTGTACGACATCCATATTTTGACCTAAATTATCATATTTTTCTAAATCCTTTTGGGAAAAGATTTGTGACTCACTAAAGCTTGCTTTTAATATTTTTTTATAATTTTTTATTGAATTTTTTTTTATTAATTATTTATTAGGCATATTTGTCATTTTGAAAAATCAATGTGTGATACCCATAAGATGACCTAAACTTATCATTTTTTGAATTTTTTTTTTTAAAACTGGAAAGAATTGTCTGAAGTTTGCTCTTGCGCAATCCGTTCGTCAAAATGTTATGTTGATCAAAAGTTATTAAAATACTAAAAAGACATGATAATTCAAGTTTATGGACTAGTTTCATTAGAAATTAATTGAAAAATAGAAAAATAATCAAATTATTAAAAAAATTACATATTTGGAATCTGCACTGTCTCATCTATAATGGGTTTTAATTTCGTAAAAAAATTCTGCAAAATAGGTCTTCAAACATATGTCCAAAGTCATTATTTTCCTGTGACATTAACAAGACCTTCAAGTTGCAGGTCAAACTAGGTCCAAAGCTTAGGTTCGGGTCCCCAAGCCATTTCCCGAACCAAAAAACAAGCCAAAAAACCCGCTCAAAAATTCATAATTTAAAAAACGGGATCCCGTTTCATAAAAAAGCCATTTTTTATGGTTCTATGAAACAGGATCCCATTTTGAAATCCGATCCCGTTTTGAAATTCTTCCAAAAACGAAAATTTCCAAAAATGGAAAGTTTTCAAAACGGGATCCCATTTTGAAAACTTTCCGAAAATGGAAATTTTTCAAAAATTGGAAGTTTCCATTTTCAGAAATTTTCAAAATGGGATCCCGTTTTAAAACTTTCCATTTTGAAATTTCCATTTTGAAAATTTTCAAAAACAGATCCCGCTTTTGAAAATTTTCCAAAATGGAAATTTCTGAAAACGGGATCCCGCTTTTAAACTTAGGCTCTGGATCCCCGAGCTAAACGGGATCCTTTTTAAAACGAGATCCCGCTTTTATATTAAAAAACGGGATCCCGTTTTTTGAAAGCCGAATTCATTTTTTTGGCTAAGGAAAAAACTTCCACGTTTCGTGGACTCAACTTTGTGCACTTACCCTTGATTTAATTACTAATAGACAATAGTATATAATTTCCAAATTTCCACAATATTTATCTTAAATAGAATAAAGAAATAATAATGATTAAATCCTATTAATAGTTAATTTATTTTAAATAGACCATCAAATAACAACAAACTTAGTAAGTTGCTCTTATAAATAAAAGAATGATTAGTTTGCAACATAGCACATTTGGGAGAGCTCCAGTTTGAACTCCCCAAAATAACAACCTATTCAGCCATCCCAAAACCTCTCTCAAAGATAGAAGCGAGACACGTATCCCTTGAAAGGATGAAATTAAGATGGTTCCCAACTAAAAGATGAAACATCAAATGCAAGTACCCAGTAAGTATTGCCATGATTGTCACATGCTCTCTTTTCTAGAAGAATCAAAACTTGAGGAGCATTCACAAAGATGTCATTTCCCACACAGGGATATGGATGGAAAATTTGAACCAACTTAAATTATCTAGCTCAAACTTCATACCCAACATTTTGTACAGGGTGATGTTCATGCATTCCAAGCTCTTTGAAAAGTATCTGCATCATATCAAGATTGTGTTTACTTGGTGCCTTCAGATCGTATATGAACATACGTTGAGGAGTCTTTCTAGAAACACATATTTATTTGGATTCTAAAAATGTTGCAACTTATGTATTTTCTCAAAAAAAATTGTGCAGATGTTAGTAGGTGCGGTGAGGTTTAAATGGTAAGGAGATTGATGAATGATAGAGGAATTAGAAAGGTACCGGGATGTAGTTGGATTGGAGGCCATAAAATGGTACACTTTTTTGTGTGCGAGACAAATCATATTCACAGAAACAAAAGATCAATGCAATGTTTGAAGGTATTGGTTTGGTAGTTGAAGGCGGCAGGGTAATTTCTAGATTCAAGGCATTTACTTAATGCTGTGGAAGTAGGCGAAAAGGATTACTTATCTGCCACCAAGTGAGAAGTTAACAATTTCATTTTCTTTGTTAAATCTACCCCTTGGAACAACTATTAGAGTCGTTATAAACCTTCGAGTATGTTCTCATGGAGATTACTAGTGATGCTAAATGAAACACTCAGAAAAATAGGCTTGCACTATGATTTGCGCCATGTCAGATATCCAGTAATAATTTTAGGGACATCCACCAACGCATAACCAAAAAAAAAACTTTTTTGTCAGACGATGTAATTACAATTTCCCTGGTATACAAAACGTAGCAGCATAGACAAGGCACGTGAACTATTTGGCAGAATGCCTCAAAGATTACAATCGCATGGAGTGCGATAATTGCAGGATACAGACAAAATGGATTTGTTAAAAAAAAACCAAAGCTTAAGTCACTTTCAAGCACATTTCCTAAACCTTTCCCAGTATTTTCCATGGTAAGGTATGCTGCAACTAAAAATGATGGCCTAGTGAATGCATAACTAGGCCCAAAAATAGAATCATGTAAAACAATTTAACTACAATCATAATAAGATGCGTAGTGGTGAGAGATTAACTTCATTCGGGCTAGCATTCGAGGATAAATGGTCTGAGATGTCACTGGGTGTTGAGTTGCTGATGAAAATTCAAATGAACCTGAAGAGGAACAAAATTTCTTGCAGAATTATAAATGATAGAACCAAATCGATGCAGACAATCTTGCAATTATAGATTTTCAGAGACATCCCTCCCTTTTGGAAAATAATCATCGCCCTAACCCATAATTAGCATTTATAATATATATTTCCTCCAAACAGGGAGGAATTAAAATAATACTGAGATAACATTATCTGACGTTTTGATGTTTTGTCGAGCTTTCTAATTTTGTAAAAGAAATATATCTTTCCTACTACAAGAAAAAGATTGGTAGTCCACAAACTAATCAATTGGTACATGAAGATAAATAAAGTTTCCATACATATAATGCACTCCTGTCAAATGGGCTTTTGAAGGTAACCACAAGCTCTCATGGTATTTATTATTCTGAAAATGCTTAGCAGAAACAACCATATTTGAATACAACTTGCTACATTCTCCAATATTCCTAGTTACACTACAACAATTTAAGGGTCAATTCTATCTATTCTTGAATACCCATTCTTTATTTCAAGAAGAATTACTTTGAGCGATAACAATATTTAGCTTAGGAGCTATAATATATTGCCACTAATCGATCATAAAGAAAGCTTATTATGTCCTTGGGTAAGAGACTCATCTGATGGAATTTTTGTCGAATCAATCTTTAGAGTAAGCTAAAAGCCTTTTTCTGGATTGTCAACAATCTATACTTCAGCGCCATAAGCTCCTTATCATCAAATTCCATAAAAATGGTAACCCATCCCTACAGGCCTTTCCAACCATTCCATGCGATTTGTAGAATCTCTGGAAGAAAAAGGGCTGGTATGTCTCATTCCCCCAATCCCCCTTTACTTTCCACACCCTTCCATATTCACCTCCCCTTTTCTCTATGTCTGCCACTGCCCTGCTAAAACATTTCATTCCTCATTAAGGCAGGTTGTTGCTTGTTTCACAAGATCTTTTCATTATTTATTTCTCTACCCCAAAAGTCTCCATTTCATTAACTCTCATGGCTCCCATACCTCTTCAAGGGTCACCAATAAGTGAATCTAATGGCGAGTGGGTGTGATAGCTAGATCAATCGATATAAAATCAAAACATATACTACTACGTACCATCTTCAAATGGGTCAAGATAATAATTATGTTGAAATCAATAACTATCAAACCTATATCTGCCTAGCATTCAAGATCCATGGTAGACTTTTAAAATATTGTGCAACTTAGTGCAACATGATAGAGGATTTGTGTTCCTTAAAATAAAAGACCTTGAACGTAGAAAAACTTACGTCCCCCAACCTTCTATCTTGATAATTGATTTTAAAAACTCTTCTATTTATGTTATATTGATTTATACTATATAATTTAGTTAATAAAATTAAAATACATATTCAAACTATAATAATGTATAAGAATGAGAATGGGAATAATTAGCATCCATCTATATGTATATATACAATTATGTTAACAATGGGACTATAGTCGTATAGTATTTACTATGAATAATACATTCAGTTGATACTGATTATAGAATAAAATATATATAATTCATATATCCAATATTTATATTTATGTATGTATATATACACTCACACTATCAATTAAAAGAATATAGTTTCAAAATCAAGAAATGCACAACAACTTATACTCCAATGAATACATAAATGGTAGGTTTACCTAGTAATGATACCTCTTGCTATTTAGCAATTAAACTTCAATTTGTAAATTCAATATATTGTTGTTCTGATCCATATAACATTATGAAAGATATAAACTTACATGAGTCATTAAATTTTATCTAGATTAAAATTAAGCCCACTAAGCTAGGTCTTCAATAATTAAATATTTCAACAATTTTTTCCATACATGTATTTTATTTATTATGAATAAAACCATTAAGTTTAATATTTTGTATAGTAAAATATTTACAACTATTGAAAATAAGGGAGGGGCCTTACAATAAACACATGGAACATGAACACATTCACAACCATACACAATAGAACAGTAGATTTACATGGAAAACCCTAACTAGGGAAAAACTACGGTGAGGATTAGCTCACGTATATGAATAGCAACACCAAATATAATAGGCTCATTATCAGAAGGGCTCATTTCCCAGAAGAAAAGAATGGCTCACTTCCCAAAGGACTCATTGTCTAAAACAAAAAAGAATAGAAGAAGATGGTTACAAGGAGATTCACTACCTCAAAGCAATAAGAAAAATCCACCACTACAACTCTACACCATTCACAACCTTTGGCTCACTACCTCTAGCAACTTCAAGCACACTAAAAATGTAGACACCTTCTGCTCATTGCATCATATAGCATTAGGCATTTAATCTCACACTCAGATCACCATACTTGATCACATTCACATCACACATCACATATACAACATCTCCAACAATTTACCTTGCTTATATATCCTTTGTGACCTCAAAAACATTCTCTAGGTTGGCCTCAATAAAATGTATGCATGTCAAATGTGCAACCACCAAATAGGTTAGAACCAAAATCCTCTGTGATAGAAAGAATTGAAGGCAAACCGAACCAAGGGTTAACCAAGACAAAAATATACAATGAAATTCTTCTCTTTGCATCCACAATCCATGAAGCACTTCCAAAAATAGCGCTAGCACACCGGGTTGGCCAAACCCACACTAACACTAAAAGAAACCACATACACACTTCTCCGGGTCTAGAAAAAACATGTGGACCACACATCAACATCACACAACATCCAAGAATATTGAAACACCATCAGCATATTCACACATATTGGCACAACCAACTAAAACTGGGAAAATTAACATCCAGTTTAAACAACCAACTAAAACTGAGAAAATTAACATCCAGTTTAAACAACAAACTGTCACAGACATACATCTCACTAACCAAGCTTGTGGAACAACTAAACACCAAACCATTTAAGGGAAGGTAGAAAAAAAAAACATTATCATGTTCCAAAATCTTCAAGACAATAACCTTCAACAAGGAGAAATGCAGAGCAATTCCATTTCTTCCAAACAACCTTCTTCACAGGTAATTGTAAAAAATATCGTACACTATAGCACAATCCAAAACCTAAAAATTTGGATATAACACTTTTAGAGAATACTAATAATCATGTTCAAACAACACAAGCACATAATCAACCATAAAGAAATGTAGAGCATAACATAGAACACACCTTTATCACCTTGCACACTCTTTTATTTAAATTTTCTCAAATGCACTTGGAAACCAAGTAAACATTTTGCATCTACAACACTTGTTCAACACAACCACACTAGAGGTTGACACCAATATATACAACACTTTCTCAACATCATGACTCCATCTCATCAAGACCACACAAGGGTTGACATCAATGACATCACTAATGACAACATAGTGCAACAATCTCCAACAATCCAACACATGTTTGCTTCATCAAGCCATGTCTGTTTGACATTCTACCATAGTTTCTGTGACATCAAGTTGTGTCTGCATCATTTTATCACCTTTGTCAGTTATAGAGCCACATATGACATTAGAATAAAGTTGTGTTTGAGGTATACAATGTCACATTTTATTGTTTCATTTTCTTTTTTTATCTGTCATTTCACTTTTTGGTTTCAATTAACCCTAATTGTAACCGTAACGTGTTTTATTTGCTCTTTGTGCTTTATTTTTTTAACCTGATTTGTGTAGCAAACCGTTGGGAGAAGACAAATAGTTGAAAACTTCTAACATTGTTGGTTTTGTAGGATTTTTGAGTAGTCCAAGATCAAATAATCAAAACTACTAACACATTTATTTTACAGCTTTACTTGTCAAAGACAATTAATCAAAATCATATGTTTTTTAATTTCTTAGAGTAGACATTTAAGTTTGGTTCTTTAAAAAGAACTTGTTTGCCGTGTTTGGTGAGTTGAAGTGTATATATCCGCTACCTTTTCACTTTGTGCAATTTTGGGTGAAGAGAAATACCTTCAACTTGAATTCTTTTTGAGTCATCGAAGGTGTGTTGTATATGTATCCTTTCCACTTGTGTCACGTATGATCCTGGGTTACAAGAAATATCAACACACTTAAGCCTTCCCTTTTATTTTTGTAGGTGGCCTACCTAGGGATTCCATCACCCTAGGGATGACCTCAAGCACATTTTTTGGTGGGCTATATAAAGGGGGGAGAGAAAAAGTTGTACCTCAAAGTGGTTTTACCAATGTCATTCGAAGCCAAGCTATAGGATCCTCAATCCGTTGAGATCAGTTGGTGAGGAGAGCAAGAGAGACCCTCCAAATCTTAGGCTATTAAAAACAAACCCATTATTCATTGAGTCACTACAAACCTTTATTTTAGAAGCCTAAGACTTTTTGATCATCAAGTTATAGTAGTGCATCGTGATATCATCATCTCCAGAAGTTACCATGTCTAATCCCTAGTTGAGGTGTAAGGTGTCTTGCTAGAGTTTAAACTCTTTCAAGGTGAGGGGTGTCAAGGTGGTCCATGACCTTGGCATACCCTATTCACCCCTTGGACTTGAATTAACATTCAGGTGGTAAGCCTACTATAGGGAGACACACCCTTTACTACTAGCTAGGTTGTGCTTGTCTGGCATGTCTTCTCTTGTGCTAAACCAATGACACAATTAGTGAGCTTTGTGGAAGAAAGCTTGTGAAAAAACCTTATTACCTTGGGGTTAGTCCCACCTTCTTTGTCTATTGAGTGTATCACTTGCTATTTAAAAACCTATCTCAGACATCAAACTTTTATCATTACTCTTAAAACTATCAAAATATTTACCAACCACTAAAATAGGACATTAATCCATGTTTTTCAAAAATAAAAGGTCATGTTTGCTACACCCTTTCATGTTTGCTTAGTATTTTCCACCTTTGATCGACATCTTTCAGTGTTTTCTTAGCATGCTACACATTTGAAAACTCTGCCACCTTTGCCTATACTATTTTTCTATCAAACTATTTTCTACATATTATTGCCTATGATTTTACTATCGCATTTGCCTCTACATCTTGTTGCATTTGTAAGAAACAACAATCACCTTTGCTTACTATGCCACATTTGACTATCTCAAAACCCCCTCAGACCTATAAAATTTTGAACTTAAACACTATCATAACTTCTTGACCTACAATTAGAACATCTATCATAGTAGACCATACACTTTTACATAGTCATTTTCACCTTCAAACATCAACCATATCATCTTTCAACTTGGTTTCCTTAGATATTATCATCATAGATTTTTGGAAAAACCCTAATTAGATAAATAACACACCCTATCAGCTATCTACAACCTCAAACAAAAAATCACTCTCTTTAGACCATCCATAACATCATCTTTGTCAAACAACATCAAACCTACCTTTGGACACCAATCAATAAAAACTCATCAACCCATCATCTTTTCGGTATCTCTTGATCAAACCAATCTATCATCTTGTGAGTTTTTCAACTTAGTGGAACTGTCTCCCCTCTAGATTTGTAAAATTACTATCATCCTTCTTTTCTTGTACTCATAAGTCTAGTCCTATCCTTTCATCAACATTTCAAGATATAGCACATATCAAACAATCTTGTTATCATCCTTGTGTCCAAAGATTGAACATCAAATCAAATCATCCAAAATATTCTCATCCTTTTGTCCTAAGGTTTAGCATCAAAAAATTTCATCATATTTTAAACATCCAAAATCCAAATTAGCTCTTAACATCATCTAATCAACTATCCAAAATCCAACATTAACTTTAACAATCTCATCCTTTTGTTCAAAAATCCCAATCAAACATATCCTTTGGAAACCATTTTGAAAATCCCCATTCATCCAAAATAATCACATCATTACACGTTCATCTTCACTTAAAATTTTCATCATCAGCCGTCAAGTTCTATTGTGATTTTATGAAAATCATGAGATCTCAACACAAGAAAAAAATAGTAGCCAACACAAGTGGCTCTAGTGTTCCTACCAACACCAATGTGGAAACTATAGCTGAAATGCCATGGGGTTTTAATCCTAATGACATTCCTTTGGGATATTCTACCCTTGAACAACATAATGTCAATCTCTCACAACATAATCCCTCACAATATAATGTCAATCCTTCTCAACATAACATCAATCCTCAACAACACATTGTCAATTTTCCACCAACTAATGTTCATCTTCAACATCAAGACATGCTCTGCCCACAAGAAAATAAACCTCCCCATGAATGATATGGACTTGTAGAGGATGATAGTGATGAGTAAATTACTGAAGATCTTATTGAATTCACTCAAGATCCTAAGCTACAAAGAGTAATGGACAAAATAATCCATGTTAATCCAAACACATACTTTTTTAGACTTGCTCAACATGGTTCTAAACTACCCGTAGAATTTAATGTTGAATCTCTCAAAGATCCAACTCTCATTCAAATATATGATGAGATGGTTGTTAGAAAAGTTTTTAAACCAATGATAGATTCAAAGATACCTCCTCTCTTTACTAAATCAAAGCACCAATCAAGGAGTCATCTTATGCACACCAATTTGAAAATCCTTTATACCGAAACTCATCTCAAATGAAACAAGCAATGGAAAGTCATCATGGTCAACCAAATAAAAACCCAACACATCATTCCACCAACCCATTTTCTACACTACATGCAACTAACAATGTTCCAATTGTGAGACCATGTATCAAGAAACTTGTATGAGACATATTTACTACACAACACATCTCAATCAACTTTACTTCAAAATAATGTTTCCCAACAACTTGAAACTCAATAAAACCAAAACCTTAACCTTCAAAACATGTCCAATATTCCACCTAGACCACCAAATTTTACACCAAATCCATCCTTACATATTAACATTCCTCAACAACCTCAACACATAGCTTCCCCCATCTATATCATTCCTAATCCAAACCAACCACCTCAAAGTCCACCTCAACAACAACCATTTTATCATAACACAAAAACCAATCCCCCTCAACAATAAAGTATGCAGCAAACAAACATAAAACCAAACCCTACATTCAATACTTAACACCAAGCCAATACACCCCCACAACAATACATTAAATCACAACCTCAATTCCAAAACAAAAATCTACAATATAACCCTCAATATCAACAAGGTTTGAACATATAAAATTTAAATCCAAATACACTTCAATATAAATACGGTTCATCATATGTTCATAATCTACAACAAAACATTAAACCACAACAAAAACATCAATCCATAGCCTCAAAACATTAATCTTCAACATTCAAACTTCATTTCACAACAAAGCATAAACCCACAATATCCAAATATCAACCCTCAACATCAAATCTTCACATCTCAAAATCCAAATGTGCAACCACAAGGACAGAACATGTACAATGTCCCTCAAGGACCATCAATCAACCAGACCCCATATTATGATTCATTTGGGTACTACAACTATAATCCCCCAAATCCATCTCAAAAAACACAAGGGGATCAATTGGCACAATAAATTCAACACTTAAAATAAAATATTTCTAACCTACAACTTGGGAAAATAAATAAAAGTTATACCCTTGAAGATATTTGTCCTTATCCATATGATATAAGCATTGCAATGATACCTTTTCCAAAGAACTTTGAAATACCCAAATTCAATAAGTACAAAGTAAAAGGAGATATGATTAAACATGTAAGGGAATTTTTCATAGCTTGCATGGATGTAGCCTATAATGAATCATATCTCATGAGGATCTTTTCATGAAGCCTCGGAGGTAGATATAGAATGGTTTTCACACCTACCTCTTGACATCAAAATATTCAATGAGGTATCGGAAAAAATTATCAATCACTTCTCTTATAACATTGAGCAAGATATATCTGTGAAAATTTTATACAATGTCAAACAAAACCAAGGCGAGTCTTTTGCTTCCTTCTTGCAATGATGGAGACATAAAGCAAGCAAGTCCAAATGGCTCATTTTAGAGAAATAACTTTATATTTTCATTGGAAACCTAAATGCGGACTTGGGATTTCAATTAACCATGTTATACCCTAACACTTTTGAGGACATCATTGAAGAAGGTTTAAAAATTTAAAGAGCTCTCATCATGAAAGGTGTCATCAAAATACATAATAACAAAGATCAATCCTCAAGCATGAACGATAAACCCCACATATGGGCTAGGAAAAAAAATATGGAATTGTCGATAATAAAATTGTTCAAAACATACAAACTTCATCTAAAAATCCTCCAAATAAGTCTCAAAACAATCAACTAAACAATCAACTAAACAATCAATTGAATAATCAATCGAGTAATTAATCAACTAATCAAAATCAAAATCCTCCAAGAAGACCATCAAGACCTAACAATAATGATTCCAATCAAACACGACACAAGTTTGAACTACCTTAGGGGAACCTATCGAAATGGTATTAAACAAATTGATTCAATCAAAACTCACCAAGTTACCAAAGAAAAAAAAATGATGAACCACAATTCAAACCTTCCTGGTATAATGACAATGATTATTGAAAATTCCACCAAACAAAAGGTCACAAAACACAAAGCTATGCCAAACTTAAAAATCTTATACAAGATCTCATTTATCAAGGAAAGATTAATATGAATCAGCAAAAAAAAATCCAATCATGGAAAGGGAAATGATTCTGACAAAAGAAGTTACTATGACCAAGCCAAATATATCTATGATAGTGTGTTAGGATACATTGAAGGATAAAATTCTTACATCAACCATGTTTACTAGTCTCATAATGATAAAGTGGAAATTAATCAAGATACTTTCTAAACATGTAATCAAAACTATCTTCCTATATCTAGCAATATATCACATCAACATAATTCTCTTAAGTATATATTAGATCATAATATTCCCCCTTCATTTGACTATATGATAGGCCATGTTAAACAAGTTAATCCCAAATAATCTTCTATTCCATGTCCAAGCTCTTCATGAATTCAACCCATAATATCCTCACCAAACTCATCGTCCAATAATAAATTCTTCCAAGATCTTGCCCAAGGGATATCTATAGTAGATAATATCGATCCCAAATAAAATTCACAAATATATGTCATCCAAATCCAAGATCAAGAAAACCTAATCCAAGCACAATCATGTCCTCTATCATCTCTTGTATCCACTCAAGATTCAATATCTTCATCTCAACATTATGAAACTACCCTAGCATCCTCTATCCATAATCCACCATCTATCCAAAGCCCAAGTCAAGAAGAAAATCCTAAGCATAGCGCAACTTTCTCTAAAATGTGTCAACATCAAGATCCTATTTCTCCTAAATACTACCATCAACTAATGAGTATCTTCCAATCCTTTAATGAAATTTGTTTTGAAATAAGCCAAGACCAAGATTCCATCACTTCCTCGAAGTGCTATCATGACCTAATTATAATTTTCCAGTCCATTTAGGATTTCACCAAAGATGACCATAACCATACACTAATATCTCCTATATCTACCCATGAGATACCTGCTTCCACTAGGCATGCAGACAATCCTAATTCAAAACAAATATCTCTTTCTATAGACATATTTGCAAATGATGAAGCTATACTCAAGTTTACAAGATCTCATGGCAATACACCAGGAAAAGACCGCGAAGAAGGATTCTATATCAACTTCAAAACATCAGTATCTCTTGAAGATCAATTTGAATCTAGTACTTCCCAAACTCAGGCCAAATGTGTTGAGTAGAAGTCTATATCACATAAGAAACAAGTAACTATCCTTGAGAATTCTTAGCATCAAGTTATCAGTTGTCCTATAGTTAAATAATCTAATCATAATGGTGACACCTTAATTATACTTGGCACAACCTTATCCAATGCAAATATCAACATGGGAGTCATGAAGGGTCCTTACGATGAAATTGTTGCTAGCACTTCAACCATCCATGCCATGAATCACTATCATTGCATCTTTCTGCTTGTTAATTGGGGCCAACAAGAAACAAATTCCCATAAAAGGAAAAGAGAAAATTGTTAAAGCTAATGAATTAGAACATCAAAATGGACAAACAAAACTCAAATGGATTTTGAAACAAGAAAAAGTGAATGATCCAAGAAAAACTCCATTAGTCAAAGAAACTGTGGAGCAGAAATAGAAAAAGAAATTCATCCATAAAAAATGTTCATCAATGCAAAAGAAAGCTTTGACATCAAATGATCAAGTTGTTCCTAAATTCATGCAAGATTCCATATCTACATTTCGTGCCTCATCATCCCAAGCTTAGAAAACAAAAGACTCAATATCCAAGTTGTCAATCAATCTAGTCTCATCTCATACTCCTTATCAAAATTCACCAATCTCAAGAAGGACATCCAAAACATGCATTAATCATGTATTTTCAGCTACCCTTTATCATTAGGACTCTAAGGGCACCTTATGGCAATGTACGCAGTTAGAGAAGGATGATCCTAATATTGAAAAAGATCACAATGACATTGAGAAGTTATATGCAAGCGCTTGTATCTTGGCATGACAGATCCACTATTTAGGGTATCGTTGGAATATCATGACAATAGCATCTATATCAATTCCCTCAGGGGGTTCAACATGATTAAAACCAAAATTTAAAAAAAATCAAAAGAAAATAGTAAAAAACAATTTGTCCTCCAATGAAAACCACTTTGGTGGCACATTGGACAAGTACCATGATGAAAACCTAGAAAATTGGCATCATGTGTAGAAAAAAGGATCCATGTACATCATTGCAATTGGAAGCAACCTATCTCATCCATAATAAAATCCATATCCATATCCATATTTTTTTGTTTCCAAAACCACCTTGATCTTGACAAAACAATTAGGGGCAAATACTTTGGTTTTGCATTCTTCTAAAATCTTGACGTGATATTTTCCATTTGCTATATCCCATGCCACATAATATCATCATCTACATCTATCATTATCCAATCAAGCTATCGTTATCTATCCCTATCCAAGTACATATCATTTATCCTAACATGGTGTATTACTATGAGATAGTCCTTGGAATCAAAGTCCTTCACTTTGAAAATCCTTCCATTTATTGTGCTATTATGTTTATCCATACATGGTGATCTATACATTTCTAGACATTAGGTCAAGTATGGACACCTTACCTCAGGAAGAGTCTTGGCCTATGTCCTCTAGCTCATTTTGTGACTTAAACATGTTCAAACAAAAGCAAAATCAATATGAAATGTTATTTATCAGAATTGGCATTAGGTTAGTCCCCTTAGGTCCCCCTTTTGGTCTATAAAATCTTCCAAAATACCAAAAAATCAAAATATCCTTAAAATACCAAAAACAACCTCAAATAACCTAAAAAGCACAAAAACATTAAAAAAAAATCTCAAAAATACCATCTATGTCATCACCTATCTGCAATAAAATATCCATACATAATAAAGCTATCATCACCCTCATCCTTAGACAAAGCAATAAAAAGAGCAAAGCAACCATTGAAATCCAAAATCATTCAAGCAAAAATTATAAAGACTTGACCATTATCAGACTAAAACAACACCTAAGTATTAACTACCTATGTATCTATCTATCTATCATCATCATCATTATCAACATCCTAGAATGTGTCTTAATGGATATATCATTCCTACAATAACATCATAAACAGATACCATCTCTAAACAAAAATGTCTTTGGCAAGTGATACAACATATTTGTTCATCTATTTTGGTCTTTTCTTTTGATTTATCTTATTGTCTCATTCCAATAACCCCTTGAGGATGTCCATAAGAATTTAGATGGGAAGAAATGGGGCATGTTCATTGATTTCATATGCCATGTTTGTTAGATGTTCTTGCAATACAACCATGACAAATACTTACCTTGTGAGTGTGGAATTCATTACAAGCAACCTAAAGTGGCCTTGCGTGTTTGGTTCCTCATACCTTTCTGTGTACTGGTCCAAAATTATCTGAACTTCTAACCCATACACTCATAACAAATCTTCCATATGTCTGGTATGAGCAGGAATACTCCTTATTTGTAAAGTTAAATTCTATGCAATAGATACAAAGTTGCCTTGGTTATTAATACCTTGGTGCATCATGTCTATTTTCTATATTAATAAGGATTTCTAAGATGAAAATTACTTAGTTTTTCCTAAAGAAAAATCATATTCATAACATTGTCATACATCATCAATCAATTTCATCCATCAATCATTCATTCATATCTATCATCATAACATATAGATTTTCAACAATTGGATCATCATCAATTTCTTCTGTCATCTAAATCTCTCTCTAACTAACATCGCCATCCTGCATCATAACATTGTCAGTATCACATGCATCTTACATCTACAAACTCATCAACGTATCATATCAATCATATCATAATGCATAAACTCATCACACATATCACATATAATCCATGCATCATGCATATCATTAAACATCATAAAAAAGGAAAAAAATAATCATATCTACATATCATTGTATCATAACATTATATCTTGCATCAAAGAATCATCAACATCATCAATATCATACCATAAATCATACATTATCAACATTATATCATAAATCATACATCACATTTCATAAAAATCAATGCATCCATATCCATGCATACAACATAAATTATCATCATCACATAGATCATAAACATCATAACATTATAAGCATCATAACACAACATATGATGCATTGAAAAATAATCTCATCTCATATATCATCACAAAAAAATAAAAGTGTCATGACACATCATCATAATCATTTGGTGTGTGATACATATCCAATAAATAAAAAATATACATAAGGTTGATGAATGTATATACATCATAATGAAGCATGTCTATACAAAGTCTCTACATCAAAATCTTAAGAAGAGTGTATAAATAAATCCATCAATAATATTGTTCTCTATTTGGAGGTGGTCTCTCTTGATCATCACGGGTGGGGACCTCTATGTATGTTGGTTGTAGGAGGGTGACCTATATGGTTGTAAAATATGCCTATTTGGATGCTCTAAAGGACTGTCGATAGATGCACCCCATAATATGCTAGGCTCTATGATAGTGCTACTCCTCAAACCAAATCTTAGTCATCTTTGGGAAATAGGGACAACTGTCTCATATAAAGTCGTACAATATGTCCTCTCCTCCATCAGGAGATCCCACTCCCACATGTACCTATCCATACTAATAGTAGAGGCTTGTGATCGAGATCTCATGTTGTAACCTCTAGCTCCACTTTGTGTCTCTCTCTGCAATGGAAAAATATCTCTCCCTACGAGCTTGGTCTCGCTTGACCATAAGAACCATAATTTAAGCATTTGTTGCCTATCTGTGTGCAATCTCAACATCTTTCTCTATTTCCCTAGCATCTCTATCTGCAAGGGCCCGATCACGCTCTATCCGAGCCTGATCTCTCTTAGTCATTACCTATGCTAACCTGGTCGTATGATCCCCCTGTCCATGATCTAGAGGTTGAGGAGGTGCCTATTAATCCTGATGGCCTTGATCTAGCTTCTATTGATCCTAAGGGACCTGTGCAACCTGTTACTGCTCAACAACAACCCTCTGTCTCTTCTTGGCCTCTCAAACATTGAGTACACAACCTCTCCTCTAATGACCACTAGTAGGTCCTACACCTACACCTCCGAGAGGAAGTTTAAATATGATTGGCCTCCTATAGTCCCACCATGTGTCATAATCCTGAGTCGTGCCTAAATCATCTAAATAAAATACCCATCCCCATCCTATTAGAGTCCTCTAATCAAAATCTATAGTAGTTTTCCTTGATGATGTGGTAGGTCCCCATGTAGCCACCTCCTCGGTCATCTAGGCATATATGGCATTGTATCCTTGATCCAACACTATTTGTCACTCGTCGAACTGTCAATGAACTCTCTTTGGTAGGTATCACTCAAGAATGTGATCAACCCACCTGATTAACAATTAGGTCTGTCTCCAATAGCTCAAATGAGTGTGATTGTCATCCCATGCCTCACACCTCATCTAAGATCTCCAAATAAACTTATTCATGTCATCAAACACTACCCTCCAAAACTACAATATGTTGATAGTGAATGTAATTATGGTACCTATATGAGTAAGGATCATCTATATCTTTATCATATATCCCCAAAGGCCATGTGATTGTTATCCTCTCCCACACCCAAATGTGTAGGAGTCTCACACCTATAGAGGTATTGGTACCTCCCCTGTAGCACACCTGATGCAAATCATGATATAGATACACTAATACGCATGACCCCTAAGCATACCTCATACCCTCTGCCATCATGCTCTCTATAACTAACCCCATCTGATGGGAAATAATCAAGAGCACCTATCAAGCATCAATGGCCTAATGATCAACAATGAAAGAATAAGAGTCAACTCATGCACCTCTCTTATATAAGGGTTTAGATAAATCTCTCCATCAACAACAACTAATTGGTCCACTAGTAGAATTTGGAAAATAAATTACTAGGTGACTAAAAAATTTAGTCACAACAACTAAAAATGACTAAATTATACTAATTTTTTGCAACTCAGCCATAAATGACTAAATAAATGACTAATTTGGTAGTTGACTGAAAAATTATTTAGTCACAGAAATAAAAATGACTAAATAGTTAGTCATCAAATACAAATTAGAATTTTTTTTTTAAAAAAAAATTGGCCAATTATTGGCGAGATGTATTGGCATGATTATTCATGTTCATTGTAGACCTCACTTCATTAATTCATTGCAGACCTCACTTCATTGGTTCATTGCAAACTTCACTTCATTTGTTCATTGTAGACCTTGCTTCATTTGTTAGCCTGACATTGAGGTGTTTTGATCAGTTATAGCAATTACTTACATGGGTGATAAAGATTTGGAGAGGACTTGGAAACTTTTGAAAAGGAAGGCAAGAAATTTAGAGTTTGCTACAATGAATTTGAAGTCGCTAAAGTCCTCTATAGCGAAGTCAGATTTGGGGATGCCCTCTGTAGTGAATTTAGAGGTAATTTGAAACCCTCATTACATTAATCACAAATTCAAAATTCTCATTACAATCTACTGCTCTTAATAATATTCTTTTACAAACTTTCCACTACTCTGCTTCATAATGTGTTTGAGCTAAATATAATAAAATTTTGGTGTCAGTACCAAAATAGAATTTCCTCAAACAATTTTGATACATTTTCATTGCAAGCGCAAACTGTCCTTTTGCAAAGTAAACCTGTGCTAGATTTACCCACACATTAGGCATCTGAACAAAGATGTTTCCTGCACCATCTTCTTGTACCTATGTAAATATTTCCTTTGCAATATCAAATTGACACCTTTCAGATAGCTCAATGGCTGCCCCATTTGCAACATAAACATTTCCTAGTCTCCGTGCCAACACTTTACTATGGCTACGACATTTGCAATATAAACATTTTCACTGCAAGCACAAGCTGTCCGTGTGCAAAGTAAACATGTGCTAGATTTACCTACACATCAAGCACCCGAACAAAGATGTTTCCTGCAACAACTTCTTGTACTTGTGTAAAAATTTTCTTTGCAATATCAAAATGACCCTTTTCAGCCAACACAATGGCTGCCCCATTTGCAGCATAAACATTTCCTAGTCTTTGTGCCAACACTTAAGTGTCCCCTTTTATGAATTAAGATCCTATTGAGTTATTATTATACTCCTATTTTCCAAGAAAAAATCCCCAAGGCCCATGGGAAATGAATGATGAGCATTTGAGTTTCAACTCGGTTTCATTTCAAAAGGGGGAATTACATTGTACAAGATTTGTTTAATTAGAATAATTTAATCCACCTATTTGGAATAAAAATAGATCAATTAATCTATTTTCAATTATAGGTTCTTTTAATCTAGAATTTGATAGAAAGATAAAGCATAATACATTGAAGGACACATAAAATGTTCTAAAATAAAGACTAAAATAGGTTGCCCATAAAAAACAAGAAAGAGGAAAAATGAAAAGATAACATATAGATGATTCATTTGAGGTTTTTGATAAGATCTCATTTAACTATGTCAAATGGATTTGGAAGGGACAAAACATATTTGATTGACCAAAATTTTGAGGTAGATTATCCATCGTCATTTTATGCATCATCTTCTCTTGGAATATTTTTCTCAATGCACCAAGCCTACAATTGACTGGGGATGTAATTAAGGTGGATAAAAACTCATCAAATGCTTTATGTATGGCAGTATGGACTAAAAACAAATGGTAGGATTAAAGCAAAAGAAACAATTAAAGTAGCATGCAAGGTTTCGCTACTAATGAGGCAAGTAAAAAAGGGGATGAAGCAGAAGGATTCAAATGGAAAGGAGAAAGCAAGAGGAAGAAATTTGGTGGGTGATGCAACAAAAGGAGAAATTTGAATGTGTGAAGGAATTACAAAATATTATGTGTAAGGATAGGGATGATGATGAGGAGGAGGTTGGTTAGTCTAAGAAGAAACATAAGAAGGAAATGAAGAAAAAGAAGAAGGATAAGGACCACAAGGCTTATGATTCTTATATGGAGAAACCTAATGTTTCCATGGAAGATGAGGAAAATTATATGAGTGACAAGGCACAAGATGATGTAGAATATTCCCAAGATCTTCTTACCTTTGCAGAAATTCTAGAAGACTCTGATGATGGCGAGATAAATTCTCCAATTTCAACAAAATCACAAAGGAGACATGCATACTCTGATTATGAAGATGATGAACCATTGCAAAAATAGAGTCCAAGAGAAGATGATCCATATGATGATGATGTCTAGGCTTCGTGAGCTTTAACCAAACCTAGCTCCTATTTTCCAAGAGAAAAATCCCCAATGCCCATGGGAAATGAATGATGAGCATTTGAGTTTCAACAGATTCCAAGAGAAGATGATGCATACAATGAAAATGGATAGGCTACCTCAAAATTTTAGTCAATCAAATATGATTTGTCCCTTCCAAATCCATTTGACATAGTTAAATGAGATCTTATCAAAAACCTCAAATGAATCATCTGTAAGTTATCTTTTCATTTTTCCTCTTTTTTTTTTTTTGGAAACCTATTTTAGTCTTTATTTTAGAACATTTTATGTGTGTCCTTCAATGTATTATGGCTATATTTCTATGATTCTAGATTAAAAGGCTATAATTGAAAATAGATTAATTTATCTATTTTTATTTTACAAGCAAATAGGTGGATTAAATTATTCTCTTTTATTACACAAATCTTGTACAATGTAATGTCCTTTCAAAATGGCTGGTTGGAAACTCAAATTCTCATCATTCATTTCCCATGGGCCTTGGGGATTTTTTTTTTGGAAAATAGGAGCTAGGTTTGGTTAAAGCTCAGGAAGCCTAGACATCATCATCATATGGATCATCTTCTCTCAAACTCTATTTCTGCAATGGTTCATCATCTTCAGAATCAGAGTATGCATGTCTCCTTCGTGATTTTTTATTGACCTTTGGAGAATTTTTTTCTGCTTCCAACATCAATGTCTTCTAGACAGGAGAGCACAAGAATATCTTGCGGAATTTTCTCCATCATCTTGTGCCTTATCAGAGATAAAGAAATTTTCCTCAAATTCATGGAAACATCAGGTTCCTCCATATAAGAATCATAAGCCTTTTTGTCCTTATCCTTCTTCTATTTCTTCTTTTCCTTCTTTTGTTTCTTCTCAGAATGACTAGCCTCATCATCGTCATCATTCCTATCCTTATGCTTACTCTTCCATAATTCCTTCACACATTCAAATTTCTCCTCTTGCTACATCACCCATCAAAGTTATTCCTCTTGCTTTCTCCTTTCCATCTGAATCCTTCGTTCTTCATCAAATTTTCGTTTTGTTTCATCAACCAAGACAAGTTGGTGTGCTCCTTTAATTATTTCTTATGCTTTAAGCCAATCATCTGTTTTCAGTTCCATGTTACCAAACATACATAAAGCATTTGATGAGTTTTTATCCACCTTAAGTGCATCCCCAATCAATTCTAGGCTTGGTGCATTGTAGAAACAAATTCCAAGAGAAGATGATGCATATAATGATGATGTATAAGCTACCTCAAAATTTTAGTCAATTAAATATGCTTTGTCCCTTCCAAATCCATCTGACATAGTTGAATGAGATCTTATCAAAAACCTCAAATGAATCATCTGTATGCTATCTTTTTATTTTTCCTCTTTCTTTTTTTATGGGCAACCTATTTTAGTCTTTATTTTAGAACATTTTCTATGTCCTTCAATGTATTATGCTCTATCTTTCTATCAAATTCTAGATTAAAAGAACCTATAATTTAAAATACATTAATTCATCTATTTTTATTTTACAATCCCAAATAGGTGGATTAAATTATTATACTGTTAAACAAATCTTGTACAATGTAATGTCCCCTTTTCGAAATGAAACCGAGTTGAACCTCAAATCCTCATCATTCATTTCCCATGGGCCTTGGGGATTTTTGTTTTGGAAAATAGGAGCTAGGTTTGGTTAAAGCTTAGGAATCCTAGAAATCATCATCATATAGATCATCTTCTCTCATAATATGTTTCTGCAATGGTTCATCATCTTCAAAATTAGAGAATACATGTCTCCATCGTGATTTTGTTGAATCTAGAAGAGTTTTTCTTGCCATCATCAGAGTCTTCTAGACCTGTAGCTACAAGAAGATCTTGGGAATTTTCTACATCATCTTATGCCTTATCACTCATAAAATTTGCCTCATCTTCCATGGAAGCATCAGGTTCCTCCATATAAGAATCATAAACCTTGTGGTCCTTATCCTTCTTCTTTTTCTTCTTTTCCTTCTTATGTTTCTTATCAAACTGACCAACCTCATCAACGTCATTATGCTTGTCCTTATGCTTACTCTTTCATAATTCCTTCACATGTTCAAATTGCTCCTCTTGTTACATCACCCACCAAAGTTCTTCCTCTTTCTTTCTCCTTTCCATTTGTATCCTTCGTTCTTCATCAACTTTTCATTTTTCTTCATCAGCCAAGATAAGTTGGCATGCTACTTTAATTAATTCTTTTGCTTTAAGCTAGCCATTTGTTTTTAGTTCCATGATTCCAAGCATACATAAAGCATTTGATGAGTTTTTATCCACCTTAAGTGAATCCCCAATCAATTATAGGCTTAGTTTGATCTCATTCTGAGCCTGAGCCATGGCTGCAAGATGTAGATATGCATCCACATAATTAGGAAACTTGAACAATTTTAGCCTGTATAAAAGATTTGATTTTTCAGTATCATGTAGTTGTTCAAACAACCTAGCAAGATTAAATAGTGTTGTGAATTTATACCATGGCTCCAGTGAAACACCACCTTCTTCTAGTTGATGGAAGAATTCCATATCCTTAAAGCACATAGAAAAACTACAGAATTGGCACTGGGGCTTTTATTTATGAATTCAACCCAAATTCCATTTCCTAATGCCTCCATAAAAGTTTGTTGAGCCAACTCTAGTTCATCACGCTCAAAATGAAGAACCCTAATGTTGCTTAAAAATTAAATGGGTACTTCTTCTTTGCTCTTCTTCAAAAAAGACTTTGTTGTCTTAAGAGAATCTAAGGCTGCACTAGGGTCTATCGATATTAATAACTCACCCATCTTGATAAATGCATGGGCATCACGCGGATCTATGCAAGTTTCCTTTCTTAAAATTTCCAAATCCTTCTCTACCTGCCCTTGCTAAGAATATACATGGCCTACAAATTTTAAGCTCTCACAGTTCTCAAGGTGGACCTCAAAACCTTTTCAAAATTTAAAGAGAATAAGATCTCCTAGCTTCAATTGAACTTGTCCAAAAATTCTTGTGGCCTCTAGCTTTCCTTGACTAATGCCATGTAGTAGCAGCCAGTGGTGTCATAATCACCTTTACTATGATAAGATCGTGCAAGATTATAATATGAATGAGATTTCATGAGAGGGTGTTAGTTGAAACAAGAGCTATCTTAGTCAACTGTCCCACAAGAAAATGTTGCCCTATGAAGAAAAAATGGTTTGCTAAATGATTCAATGCCATTTGCATAAATGCGAATTATAATTCAAGGCTCACACACATCTTTTCCATTCCTTCATGAACACTACCTTTTTCACTAACTATGAGAATCCTACAATTAAAAAGTGCACAAAACTGACCATAGAGATTTTTCCCCATTTCAAACAGCAAAATTGCCAAAAAAATGTGTTTAAAACCTACAAAAAAATGCAAATAAAATCACACTAATTTTTGTGCCAAAAAAAACCATGAGACCATAGCTGGTTGCTTACTATTATGCTTTGATATATTTTTTCCAAGCATCCATAGTTTTTTTTGAAATCACCTGTTTTAGGCTTTTAGCCATAGAAACAAAATTGATGAACTATTTCATAAAATGCTTTGGTAGACAAGTATGAAAAATGTAGTATCATAGACAAGGCAATGAAATTTGGAAAAAACGCCTCAATGAAATGTGGTCTCATGGTGATGGAATGCCATGGCGAATGCCATGACAAGCGAATTGTTATGGATTGCCATGGCATTCCATTACCATGAGACCACATTTCTTTGAGGCATTTTTTCAACTAGTTCACTGCCTTGTCTATGTTATTCTTACTATTATGCTTTGATAGATTTTTCTAAGCATCCATAGCTTTTTCGAAACCACGTGTTTTAGGCTTTTAGCCATAGTAACTAGGCAGTGAGCTGTTTGATAAAATGCATTGGTAGAATGAAAAATGTGAGTAGCATGGAAATAGTGATGAAGCAGGTTTGAAAAAATTCCTCAAAGAAATGTGGTCTCATGGAATGCCATGACAAATGCAGTTGAGTATGCTCCTAGTTGTGGTTATGCAATGTAGGAATGTTGCATATCTTCTTAGGTTGACTTTGTAAAAACTATATTGTAATTGAAATTTTTTTTCATCTATCAACATCTAGTTATTAGTTATGCAATATGAAGCAATGCTTTTGAGTTTGAAAGATGTGCAATGCAATGTAATAAGAAATGAAAATGATTATAAACAAATAATTAATACCAATTCATAATATACCCCTATATTTGAACCTAAAATACATAAAAAATCCAATCATACACAGTATTATCAACAAATAATTGAGACCATAATATGAGCACCAAATTAAATCTTCTTTCCCATTGATTGCTTCAAATAGATATTACAATATAACATAAGTCTCCTCATATATATTTCTATAAATGCCTATGATGATGATATCAAAATTCGGTCTTGGTTTTTCTTTTATAAGAGAAGCAACAAGCTTCAAACCGTTACAAAATATGAGATCTTTTCAAAATTCATGCCTCTTCATATAAACTAAACTAAACATTAGTTTTTATTAAAACATAAAATAGAGAAAGTTAATAACTAATAAATTCCATAGAACTCATGACACCATAGTCTGTTAATCTCTGTAAGGCACCCGTGATCATTGAAGATTTGTTCAAGGTCCTTTCTCCAAATTAGTGTATCTGAATGTGTGGTTCTTCCACTGTGAAAACCCCAAGGCCTACTATTCGGGAGGACCAAAATACTTCTACTCCCACTCATACACTATATAATCATGTGGCCATTTGTATTATTGAATTTCCAATATATTTGCAAGGTGAATCTTCCATCGAATGTCTAGTAATGCCCTACCATCCATGATAAACTTAGAATATCCAACATCCAATGCTATTAGTCCATCCATGATGAATTATAACCTGTCAAGACTCAACTCACTATCCTTTTGTATGCGAGTGATGCACTGTGGAACAATCTAGAAAAATTCACTCTTCCATTCATTGAGGTCCTTCAAGTGGTCATCATCTTTCAATATTTTTGGCACAAACCATTGATTCAAAGTATGAAATGAATCTATTATTGTTATGATATTTTTTTCCTCTCCTTGTATATATTGGAATTCATCTATAACCATTTTGGAAACCTAATCTATAGGTTTTAATGTTGTAGGAGCCTCAATACTCTATAAGATTCTACACAAGGTTACCAATGTGTGGTGTATGGGCTACCAGTTCTTAAAAAGG
Source organism: Sequoia sempervirens (assembly GCA_007258455.2). Classification (NCBI taxonomy): domain Eukaryota; kingdom Viridiplantae; phylum Streptophyta; class Pinopsida; order Cupressales; family Cupressaceae; genus Sequoia; species Sequoia sempervirens. The sequence goes on from VDFB02253038.1 coordinate 45,220, forward strand.
GGATCTAGTATGGGTACATGTGTTTTCATATGATCAATTTCCTATGTCAGTGAGCTATAGCAATCATACACACTTTCCAACTTATCCACAATTAGCTTTATCCTATGCTTGATGACCTTCTCCAAAACATTGCATATTTGCTTATTCATTCCTTCCTTACCCTCATTGTTGGCCTTCTTTAACTCTTCAATCTCCTATCTAAGAATGCTCACTTTTTTAATAGAAGCACTTTCTATATCAACTGGTGGAGCAAGAGGATGCTGGTATAACATTATTTCATTGTTCTGTGAGGGGCCTGCTCCTTTCAGTTGTTCCTTCAACTTCACATTTTCCATGAAAAAAATATTGACTTCATCATTTAAATTTTTTTGTTCCTTTGCGTACTCTCCCAATCTAGATTCCATCTCCTTAATTGCAGCTCGAGTGAACATAGCTGAATGTATTGTCATGGTTGCAGCTTCTAGAGGAGATGTATCAAAATTTAATATTTTCACCATAGTTGTCCCTTTCATTTCTTGCACTAAATCTAGTAACCTTGGTTTTTGTGTACTTTATTTTGGCCCAAAATTCCAAGGTTTCAATCTTAGGGTTATACCTTGTGCCACTTACCCCTTCATCTGAGTCAAACTCAACAATCAACATTGGGTCTTCTTGTGTTCTCACTTGATCAAGTAAAAACATTTTCTTTAATTCCATACCAGGGACAATAAGTATATTACTTTTCAAACTCATCTCTTTAGCCTCTTGTGTGCTGACATTCAATATTATCATTCCTTAATTCATTAAAAGTTTGGGCTACTATCTGGTCACGCTGGGATTCCTCACTCCCATCTTATTTATTTTAACCCTAGCTTCAAACTCTCTCATTTTCATCTTAATCCAAAAGTATTTAAATTCAGGGGTTTAGATAAATTCATCTTCCAAGAACCTAAGAGCTTCAATTACCCTCTCATCCTCATGCATTTCTCTTTCTCCTTGTACCTGAATATCGGCTCTAGCTTCAGGCATGTGGTCTTCAGTTTTAGGCATAGTTTGGTCCACTTCAAAATCATCATTCAAATTTCTTAACACATTAATTGCTTCTTCTATATCTCCAACCTCATCACTTATTTCATAGGAAACAAGTGGTTCTATCTCTTGTGTCTTTTTTTTTTAGAAGGTGGTTGTTTAGGAGGTGATCCTAAAGAAGCATGACATACTAAAACAATATCCAGAGTTGGTTCTATAATTACAACACCACTTGGCCTTTTGGGAGACAATTTGGCAGGTCTTGCAATCCCCAAGTCCGTTGTAGTCTTATATAATTCATGAAACCTATCAATTATCATTTCAATCCTCTTGAGAGGATCTTCTTCCTCTATGGACTACCCCAAGAAATCACTCTGCTTCATCTTTCTCTGTTCCTCAAGCCTTTTCATAATTTCCCATTTTCTCCTCCTCTCATATACTTGTTGAGAAGTGAAACAATTTCTTATTACATCTTCTTTATAATCAATCTGGTGGGTAACCATAGCCTTGGTAAGGATGGTGTGTCTTACAAAATTCATGTGACCCTCAAGGTTAAAAGCTCTTTCCTTTCCAGACTCTAAAGAGTACCTTGTTTTTAGATAATTCTATAACTCTTCAAGTGTATCAGATCCCACTAATAGTTTCCCACATGTCAAACTGGGTAGAAATGTACCCTTCCTTTGTTTATGCATGACATCCTTTTCCATCCATAGAATCTGCCACATGAACTCTAAAAAGGCTAATCGAAGGGGGACAAACTTTGGCAGTATATGTGGGGCCTGTGGGAATCCATAAATCCTGATTATTATGATATCTCGTAGAAAAAACTAATCACCAAAGATATGAGTATGGCCTTGCTCAGGTTTCAAAGCCAAAGGTCTTACCATTTTTAGCACAAGTGTGAGTAGTCTTGGTGGTTGGTGGCCAAGAACTCTCATAATTATGTACACAAAGTCATCATGGAATATCACATAATTTGAATTCTTACATCTGTTGTCCCATATATAACACCATCATTGCACTAGCAACAAATTCCTCTGCTGGTCAATCTTACCCAAACACATCCTTTTGGTCCATCTATCTTTATTCTGGTATAATATCAGGTGGCACAACAAAGAATATTGCCTAAATTTTATGGGGGTTGTATTTTCCCTAACTTGCAAAAATCCTTCATGCAATGAAGTCATGAAATGATTTCTCAAGATATGAGGCAAAATCATATTCAATGTTTGTCTCATGGTTTTGGATCCTCATAGCTATCATCATTAAACTAACTGGAATTTGCTCTTCTACATCTATCCCAAGTACTTGACATAGAGAAAAGTAGGTTTTCTTGAAATAGAATTGGAAATCTATTACAACAAATGGTTTAGTAGTAGAAGGGAATATATGAATCACCCTATTGTTCGCACCCCTTTTCATGTAAATGAGGAGTTCATCACTTCTATAGGTTCTCCTCAATCTAGTATATTCTTCTTCAATTATTTGCAAATCAATTTTAGTCAAGGCTTGTTTGTTTAGGTGAAAACATTCAATGATGGCCGCTTTAGTCAACACAACTAATGGTGAACCATCTGGAAATCTCACAGACCTAGTACTAGGATGATAACTCTGAGCCAATACTCTGATGAACTCTACATCTATAAATTTTCTTGGGACAATTAACTTGGCCAAATCTAATTCCCATGGATTTGACATCGGAAACTTATCCTCCCTTTTGTCATAAAAGTACCAGAACAATTCCCACCCAAAGATAGGGATAAGGGCATCTCTACAACCGTGAACCACACCTTTAAAAACTTTCTTAAATCCTCTATCATTTGATTTCGGGAGTATATCCAAGATAGACTGTTGTAAGGACCTCTTTTTAACCTTAGATTCTTCCTTTTTAGTTTTAGGTTCTTTCTTCTTGGGAAACATGATGTTTAACTATCTTCTCCTATACTTCTGAAATGCAGAATTCCAAACAATCTTGTACTCATAAAACTTAATTCATAGTTTAACTATCTTACTTCTCCTATACTAGAATGAAATGTAGAATTCCAAATGATCTTATACTTGTAAAAATGAATTCACAATGATTTATGTGCACTTACCCGAGTCATGATGGTTGCAAAGCTTAACCTCCTCAAACTCCTAGATCCTTGCACGATAATTTTTGCAAATGAGTGCAAAGAGAATGTCGAATTCTTGGTTTAATGGCTTATGAGCTCAGTCATGTCAACATTAATATCAACCTTACGTGCCAACAAATTTTCTTGTAGTTCGAGTTTGAACATGCACCATTGATTTTACAGGATCAGACGATTGATGTGATTTGTACATTTAATACTACTTTATCACCACCACTTTCTATAACTACCACGGGATAGAGGGGTATAAACCGCTATACTACATGCTTCTTTGCATTTCACCATGGGGTAGTGGGATCCTTACCTCTATACCACAAGCTTGACTTGTTTAACCCGTGGTACTATGGTTTACATTAACGGTCACATATGGCTTACCGCCATATCACATGCTTCGTCACATCCTTCCGCAGTATAGAGGTTCATATCGCCCTACCACATGCCTTTATGATCTTCCTTGCGGGATGGCGGGTTACCCGATTATCACAGCACCCTTCATTTTTTCCTTCTTGGTATGGCGGTTTATGATGTATTTAAATTATCTCATACTGCCCAACTGCATCCTCATCATAATACTTTCGCAGTATGGTGGTAAATATCTTCATGTTGTTTGTTACACACTGCCAGCATGCCAAGGGTTCAAATTACTGCTGAGTGATCGCAATAACAAACTATTAAGGGATTTGGAATGTTTTTAGCTAGACATGTTTTTTCTTAAGTATATATGATGATTTTTTGGCTTTGTAAAAGTCTTTTAGTGTCAGTCAAACCTAAAAAAATTATATGTTTGTTTACAATGGGGACGCTCAGTAAAAAATAAAAAGGAATGTAAGGGTCAAGGTTCAAGTCATGGAGCTCAAGGTTAATTGTGATGATGGAACTAGGAAATTTTTTAAGGTTCTAACACACCTCATGATGAACTAGACTATGTTTTTCCTTCATCTTGCTTGTGTTATGTTTTTATGAGTTCTCTTGTGAATATATCCCTAAGGAAAATTTGTTTGATACCTATAATTGTAAACATCTTCTTGGTTTTTTACTGTAATTTTTTTTAATCTGTAAACTAAATTCTATTTTAAGTTTCTATTTGCAATTATCAGGGGATTGGAAAGTCAATAGTTATCAACTTATGAACTCAATAAAGTTTTACTGATTCAAGTTGTTGATTTATACATTATTATTTATTTAGACTTTAGGAAATGAGGGAAAGGACTGTAAGGCACAAATTAGATGATAGCGATCATAATGCTAAAAATTCAGTGAAAAATTATGAGCACTTGCATAGTGAAAAAGTGGCCAAGAATAATGAATATTTATTAAGTATTGGTTTGACAAATAGGCAAGTTGTAAATCCACTAAATAGTATATTATTTGTTTAATAGTATTTAGTGAAATATTATAGGCAAGAGCCTTATGTATATAAGACATAATATGATTTTTTTTGTTTTATAGGTAACAAAAAGAGTGCAAAGGAAATGTAGAGAGAAAAAAAGGAAAGAAAGATCATTACCCACCATCTAGAGTAGAAGCTAAGCAGCTTTTGTGATTCAACAAATGCGGTTAGTGAAAACAATAGTTATGATGATGTTAACATGGTATATCATGGTGATGTGTAGCTGATATAGCATGGGTATTGCTGTAGATTGATATAACACATGGTGATGTACATCTTGATATAGCACATGGTGATGTGCAACGTTGTGATGATCTCTTAGAACTAAGTTTAAGAGAGATTATTGAAAAACATCAGGGAAAAGGAACAATAGGTTTGTCGATGCTTTTTTCAACATTATTAAAGGATGCATTTAATGATGTGAAATCTACAGAGACTGGTACTGATCTACCTACTCATGGAACACATGATGTGGCCAAGGAGCGTGAAGTTCTAGTTAATGAAAGTCATGAAGAGATATCGCTTGCATATGTTGTGCCTCAGAGTGCACTTGTTGCATCTAGAACTTTTAATGGAACTAGTGGATTAGCCATAAATACTAGTAGTGGCAATTTAATAGAAGATGTGGATGCTATTGTCAAAAGACAAAGATTGAGTCAAGATTTTTACAGATCTACAAAGAGGAATGCAAAAGAAATTAGAAGGAAAGAAGCCATTCTTGCTTGAGGTATCGAGAGATGGTGATCCCATTGGGCCAAATGCTACAAAGTGGGCCACCAATCTGGGTGTAAGATGTAGGGCCCATTTGGATATTTGCAAATAAAGTTTTGCAGAGCAAGATCCACAAGTTGTGGAAAATGTTATACAAAAAATGAAAAATTCTTTTGAGACTACTGGTGGACAAATCTCTAGAAAATATTACAAGCAAAGGATGAGAATTTTGATGAACAATTATAGATACAATTGCATAAAAATAATCATGGGGGGAAAAGAGAGGTTCGACTCTAGTCTATCTCCTAAAGAGTGGGAGGCATTTAGAGAAAGTATGCATTTTGAAGAATATTTGGCAAAGAGTAATAGAGGCAAGAGAGCAAGAGATAATGCGAGGGATAGATATACATTTGGCCGAGGCGGGTTGCATGCCAAAATGGACAAATTTGCAATAATTGTATGGATTTTTGGTTCAATTTACATTGTGTTATTTATTTCATTTTTTTATTGAACTGACTATATGTTGAAATTGACATTGCATTTTAGGTGGAAAATAGTAATAGAGAAGCAGGTGCAAAAGATATTGTCAATTATATGGCAACACTAGATGCTAGTAAATCTAAGAGTAGGATGATGTGGAAATCTAGTTTTTCAACAGAGATTTCATAGCCACTTGTTTAATGCCCAGTAGGAGTCTTTGTAGATCATTTCAATTCAAATGAACTAGGGTACCAAAATGTAATGAGTTGCATATCCAGTCTCCCTCAACAAGTTACATTGTTGGTGGAATCTATTAACCCTATAGTTTCTACATGGAATGAGCATAAATCCATGGATTTAGATTAGGTAAGAAGCTCTATTGATCTCATTTATTCTTGTTTGGTAGTTCTATATACAAATGCCTCTTAATATGTAGATTATTGAAATATGAGCATAGGAGAATCCAACCCAGTTTCTTTATTGTTGGAGTGATCTAGAAAATGTTCTTTTGGAAAAATTTATAGCTTGCATTCTTTACTTGACTATTGAATGCTTTGTATTTTTTTTGCACGATGGTTAATCCACATGTAGAGCAATTTTATCAAAGCAATAGGAAAGCAAAAACACCTTCATGGTGTCAACAAAGCTGCCAATATTGATATTGATGAAGTGGACAAGAATGCGTAGCACACTCGTCTTAGTTGTCCTAAAGTTGAGGTAATTAATATAATACTTGTCAGTTATCTACATCCTAATGTTTTGTCATTATTCATGCTTAAAATGTTCTTTTGGACAAAAAAATATAGCTTTTGCATTCTTTTAGTTGTAAGTTAATTTGTCTGAATGTTTTTTCATTCTTATTTTGGACAAAAAATTATAGCTTTTGCATTCTTGAAGTTGTAAGTTAATCCTTCCCAATGTTTGGTCATTCTTCTTTTGGACAAAATTTTTATAGATTTTACGTTCTTTAAGTTGTAAGTTAATCTGTCCAATTTTTTGTCATTCTTCATGCTTAAAATGTTCTTTTGGAATTTTTTTTATAGATTTTACATTCTTTACTTGACTTATATTAATTTTTGCATGATGATTAAACCACATGATGCAGAGCAATTATATGAAAGAAGGAAAAAAAGAAAAAGGCCATGTCAATAGAACTCTCTGCAAAGTTGTACAACTTAATGTCTGTAATGAAATTGATAGTGGCTATGGTGATGAAGTCGATGAGCATGCACAAGATATTCATAGTGGTAGTCATGTTGAACTCGAGTTGAGTGCTATGAAACCACATGCAAGTAAATAATATTCAAATAAATAAGGGTAATAATTACTTATTTGATAGAAGCTGGCTAGAGTAGTAGTGAAGTCTAATTAGCTAGTGTACATAGATTATGGAAATAAGGGAGAACATATAACTTACATATGGAAGCTTAGAGCTTAGTTTTAATAGGGTGTTTTATAAAAGCACATACAAAAAATGATTTGTTCCAAGACATAAGACATTACATACAACTGTCAAAAATAATATAATGTGTATTTTTTTTGTTTTTGTAGAAATTTATTGATAAAATCCAAGATGGGGATAAAGTTGAGGTGTTGGATCCATTTGATGGTGCTACTACGGGCCTTGGGCAGATTCACTCACTATCTATTGTACATGGAGTCAAATTGAAAGGAACATGAGATGCAAATGTAAGTATTTTACAAGTCACAAGTAACATACCCCTTCCTTATCCAAACAAAATAGATGGAGATATCCATCTGAAAGAGAAAGAAGGGACCTTCACACGGTGGCCACTAAAATATTTGAAAAAAATGACAAGTGTTAGGTGTAAGTGCAGAAGAGAAAAAGAAGGGTTAGCAGCAACACAGTGTGGAGGGTGAAGTTGTAGATAGATAATGTATTGATCTTGAATAATTTGAACCCAAACAAAAACTAGAGAATCTGATTTGGATGTACATTATGTGAGTAGAACAAAGAATGTTCTATCTTATGCTGCACTTGTAATGTAAAACCCCTTGATTATGTTTCTCTCTTTTTGTTTGGGTTCCACTCATTCAAATTGGTGCATTATAGAAGAGGGGATATGTTGTGTAAGCAGTACACTCAAAGAATAGGGGTGCAAAAAAATAAGTAAATACAGAGTAGATTAAGAGGTGTAGAGAAGAGGAAAAGTTGCAAAGAGTGCAACATACACGTATGTGCAGTTGCAAATAAGTTGCAACATAGAATTGTCATCAAAATTGTAATAGCTTGCATAAAAAAAAGCCATTGTAACTTAGTTTTCTTAGTCACAACACTAAGAAACACACTGTGTAATAGTACATTTTTCAAAGCAAAGACACATTTATGTCTTTTATTTGTTGTAAGAATACATTTTCTCAATAAAATTTTATTATTTTTCTTTCTTAATAGTCATTTCACTATGTGCAAATGAATGATTAATTATGTTTTTCTGTGTTTTTATATGTTTAAACCTCAATTAAAGCATTGTCTCATTTCCAACACTTATGGGTAGAAATCAATGAACAAAAATAATTAAATAAACTACCAATTGACTAAATATACTACCAACTAATAGAAATCAGTGAATAAATATGACTAAATATAATGATTATGCAATTAATAAACAATGTATCAATATACCTACCATTTGACAGAAATCAATGAGCAAAAACAATTAAATAAACTACCAAATTGATCAAAATGATGATTGAAATTAATGACAAAACATTACCGGTGGATGAAAATCAGTGAATAAAAATGACTAAATAAGTGACCTATTAACATCAATTAATGACTAAATATACCAGTGAATAAAAAATGACTGACTAAGTGACCAATTTAAAATAATCAATGACTAAATTAATGACTAAACACACTACCAAATCAATCAAATTAACGACTACATCAACAACCAAATCAATGACCAAGTCAATCAATCAGACATCTAAATCAACGACCAAATTGATCAATCAGATGACTAAATTAACAACCAAATCAATCAACCAAACAACTAAAAATGGTTTAGTCATCAATTTGGTCATGTTATAAATGACTGGCAATAAACTACTGGTGACACAACCATGTTTAGTCATTTATAAGTAGTTTTTAGTAGTTTTTTCAATTGTTTATTGTCGGTTCTATACTAGTGGTCCTCCCCAAGCATCTTGGCCATAGATGCTACTCCATAGTCCACATCCTACTTTATCCTCTCGCCATGGATCAAAATCCTAAGGATGAACCATACATCATCCAATATAATGATACACTCTCCTATAGGTAGATGAAATATCAGTCTTTGACCTCCACCTCTCTACTAGAGTAGTAATCATATCTCAGTGAGCATGAATCTTAGACATGTATACAATATAGTCCAACCCAACAAAAGCTAGGAATTAAACCTCAAAAATTCCAATGTGAGTGTGTTGGAAAAAAGTGTATACTTTGCTTGATATGGGAATAATTGATGATAAATTGAACTTAATGGGACCTTGATTTGGTGTTGTGATGTGTTTACACATCCAAACTAGGTCTTTAACCCTTGTAAATTGAATAAAATACATTTATTGATGTCTTACAAGAGTGTTGTAAGGTGTTGTAATATATCTTCACACTTTTCTAGGACCATAATGTTATAATTCACCTAAATAACCTTACCAAGACCTATTTCAAAGTGTTGTAAAGTCTTGTAACAAACTTTCACACTTTCCTAGGCTTGTCATCAATATTTACATCTTTCTTATGCTTTAAATGACCCCTTTATGTACTTACAAGCCTTAATTAAGTGTCTTGTTGAAGAAGAACCTGATAAACGACATTTAATATGTATCTTAATATTCGACATCCACTCAAAATTTCCTAAGTGGACTAAGTTGCCACCTTAGGTGACTTAGTCCCATGTGGCACAAAAATAAAAAATAATTCAAATTTCTTTCGGGTTTTTATTCATTAAGACCTTAGGTCAGCCTTTGATGAGGTATTTTCGGGAATTAATGCATAATTGTGTATAAATATAGGGTTTTCCCTCTCATTTGACCCAATTCATTAAATTCTGCAATCTCTCTTCTCAATCACTCATCATTCTTCTCAAGCAAGCTAGGGTTTTATCATTCTAAGTCATCAAGATAGCTTCCAAAGACATTCAAGGGAAGATTATTCAACTATTACTATGGAAAATCAAGATCAAACATCATGACAAGGTACTAACTCCATTGTTTCATGCTTCATTACATTCTTTCTTCATTTGGTTTAATTACCTAAAAGGGGTTTGACCAAGGAAAACCCCCATGCCCTAACAATCAATATTTTCTCCTTCTTGTCTTGTTTATTTGCAGATTTAGGAACTTTAAGGGTTTGAAGATTGTTGAAGAAAAGGTTGAAGACTCATTGAAGACATCTCTTTGTTGAACTAGCTAAAATATCAACAAAAATTCACCTTCAGGCTCGAAAATCAGAGTTTCAGAAGTGGACACCTATGGGAAACCAAAGTGCAGACCTAGGGCTTTCGTTTCCACTTCCGAATTTTCAAAAATTCATAAGTGGACTAAGTCACCCCAACTAGCCTAAGTGTCCCACTGTACCTATTTTTCAGAAATTTTTATAGATTTGGATACCCATTTGGCCGAAATGGGCTCCAGTACAGTTTTCCAAAAAATTTCTAGATCTGGGACTAAGTCGCCCCAACTGGCCTAAGTGTCCCGCTAGGCTTAAAAATCAGAATTTCCAGAATTTAAGAGTTGCTTCAAGTCTACAACACACTTCCAGGTGCACACCTTTTATCTTACAACTTTCTATTTGGTTTTATTTTCATTTCTAGGTCATTTAATTCATTTTTGCATATCACAATGTGTTTTCCAGCACTTTGTATTTCTTAGGTTTTACATTAATAATCATCTTTCTTTTTTAGTTTATTTCACTTAGCACATTACATTTAGACACATTTCATCCCTCATTACATTAATCTTGAGTGTAGACATTTGCATTTTGGCCCATCTCTCTCCTTTTAGGTAAAAAACCCTAGAAGTGCCAGAGAGCATTTGGTTTGCCAAAATCATTGTCTACATTTTGGTGAGCCTAAATTTTGAATACTTTTATTTTCTGATTTGGATTCCTTCATCATAGATCTAGCTTGCATTGAATTTTCATTAAGGTTTGCATAGATTAATTTGCATGCTAGGTTTCAAATTTTGCCTTCATGAAAAGTGCATGTAGGTTGAATTTTTGGCATCTAAAATCATTGAAATTTTCTAAAATTTTCCACTTTCATCTTAAAGATCTACATTGAATCCCACATAAAACACATCAAAACCCATTAATTTTTTTTGAAAATTTTGAAAAAACCCTAACTAGGACTAAATCGCCACTCTGGACAACTTAGTCCTAGTCCTGATTTTTCACTGTCTCATACAATGTCATAAACCTCATTTTTATGCTTCCTAAGATAAATAGTATCATATACTATAATTATGGAAAGTTTCAAATGCATTGCTTTGTGGAAAATACAATAAAACCCTAAATCTAATAAAGCATGTGTGCATTTTGTAAACACATCATTGTAAGTGTGTCGTTCTAAGTCAAACACGTTGGATTTTTTCAACCGCATCACACTCAAAAAGATGAAATCTTCCCACGAGTGCAAATGTAGCAAGACCATGGAAAACACAACAATCTGAAAGGACTACCACATTTGTTATCCTACATTTTACTATGAATTTGATGAGAAAAATTAAAATCCAAGAAAAAGTTAGAGGTATAGATACCGCAATGCCTACACCGACTGGGCTCTAGAACTATCGTACAAGGTCCATGCAATGTGGAGCTCCTGGTACTTGGGCCATCGTGAATATGTGTTTTAAGGCTGAGAATTTGAAGAACTATAAGAGATCAAGAAATATTGAAAGTTGAGTGTGCAAATGAGGAGGATTTGAATCCTAATTACCTATATAATCCCCCTAAAACCTAGGGTTTTTCTTGCGACCACCCTTTTGGGTTATATTTTGATCATCCTAGTTCATTTGTATCATTATCCATGACCCCTAGGGCTTTATTTTTCATCCTCTTTGTAGCAAAACTAGTCCCAATCCTTGTCATGAGTCTGACTCAAAAAAAAATAGTCGACCTCCTGAGGGGGTAGTCCACCATCCTATCGTCCTTCCACTGACCATTGGGGTACAATGGGGCATCATTTGAATTTTTAAAATGTATAATTTTAGAGCATCAAATATCTTTGAAATGATGTAGCAAGTACATTTTATCAAAGAGGGGGAAAATAGACATGTAAAAATGCTTAATGCGTATCACATCCTATGTAACGCCCCACCAAGGAACTCCAAAGGACAACACTAACTATAAAAAATTAATGGAACAATATTTTTTTTTAAACAAAAAAAAGAATATATAACATAATAATCTAAACCTAAGTCCTCTGAGGTTCCTCAACTGTACTACTCACAAATCAAGATTACAAGAACATTGTAACATGCAAGGTTCATTTTAAAGCACCATATTAAATGTTTCTACATTACTTACTTCTATAACATATCAACTGATAATCAATAGTAATGAACATTTCTAGCTACTAACATATGGAAAATGCATTACATCACAATATTCATTACAAGAAGAATTCATCAATAATTGTTACATTGTCACAATAACTACAAAAATGATTCCCTAGTACATGAGGGAAGAATACATAAGATTACATCAAGAGATACAATTGATATACAATCCAATAAAAATACATAAAAGGTTGTCTTCTCGAACTGGAATAGGAACTGGAGTCCACAACACAATGATCAATCTCCACACATAGGAACATGCAACAAGAATACTCAATGGAGGAAAAACACGAACCTCTTGACCATGTGGAACCCTGAGGTCCACCCTCTGTGCTAGGAGATAATACAAGGTCCCACAACAAACAAACAGTCAGGAGAGGAGATCAAGGGTTATACATGGACTCCAACAAAACATTGTTCGCAACAAAAACATCACTTACAAAACTTACTTCACTTCCAAAGGCACTCACACAAGAAAAGGAGAAAATACAACTAGGGAATGCTAGACTACAATAGGGAGGAGTGTCATCACATAGTTTGATATAGGTTACCTAGTAAATCTTCCTAGGCCCTGACCCCCATTCTGGGTTATCCTGGCAGCCTCTACTGATCCCCGATCCCCATACAAACTCATGCGGAATAAACATACCTTTTATGAGGACAAGGTAGTTGATCTTGCCATTCCAAGACTTTCAATCTCATCTCAAGCCTAAATGAGCACTTGAGCTATGAGTGAGGCATATAATTATCTTGTTTAATGTGAATTACACCCATCCCCCTAATTCATTATTAATGTTATCATTGGATTAAGAAACTCTCCAATGGGTTATCCTGGACACCACTTTGGGTTCCAACCCCCATTGGGAGCCACTCCCCCTACTTGCAACTAATAAACCCTACACATGACAAGGCATTTTCCATTTTGCACACTTACCATAATCACATAAACACCGGTCAGGACAACATAAACCCATTTACCAACCCACAACCACAATTCAACCATCATGAACATGTAGCACAACACTTAGGGTTGCATTTTACACAATACAAATATGCACACCTTTCAATAGAATATCATCACAAAAAATCATGAATCCAACCATAGATAGGATGGGAACACCCTTAGGGTTTGTGTTCGCACAGTGCACATGACCAACAACATAGCCAAACCACTTCATAGTTAAACAATCATAAGGACCATACATACAAATATATATCCCCCTAGGCCTCTGGAAACCAACGTGCTAACCACACTTCCCAACATACTTCACACAAATGGCATCCATATTAAGCAGTTACATAAACACTTAGTCCAAATACCAAGACAAATTGTGTAATACAAACAATTAATCAAGCATTATAACCAAGAGGATTTTCCCCTAAATAAGGCATTATCTCATCTTACTTTCATTTTAACTTAATCACTTAGTTTAGTTAATAGATTATTTACTACAAATAACTATATTTAAGGGTAACTAAATCATTAACAACACAATCATCTCTCTAAATTAACTCAATAATTAGCAACAAAATAACTAATTAGTAGGAGGAATTAATTAAATAAGATAATAGAGTTAAACTTCTCACACTCAATTTAGAACTTTTGTAATGAAATGGAAATAAATGACAACAATGGAAAACTAGGCAAGCACACTACAACTCTCACCCTAATGGTTTAAACAATTTAACATAATCAAATACACCCAATACTCATCCCAATACTCACCTCTAAATTAACACCATTGGTCTGATTATGCTTTTACTCAATATAAATGTCAAGTGCATTTCCACAATACCCTACTCAAAGTTGCATGAAGGTAATCAATGAGAAAATGTGACCCGGTAAGGCATATATCTATTATGTGAATACACCATATCTAAATTAAAACTCTAATTTATTATATTGCAATTGATCATTAAACCCACTCATTTTGTTAACTTAATATCAACTTATATTTATAGAAATAATGAAGTTGAATAAGCCACAAAGGTTTGAATGTAAGACATCATATGTAACCAATTTATACTTACTACAATCATGACATTGTTTAGATGCACGAAGAGTTACATCAATAGAATCAATAAGATCAATGAAACTCTATTTACAAAATGAACACTAGTCCCTCTCACTTAGTGTTCCTAACACAAGAATACACTAGATTAAAATCTTCACCAATCCTTATGCATTCATCAAATAAATATATCTGTATAGGAATGAATTTGCACCCGTTACGCAAATTCCCCTTTTGTACATCCTCACCTTAGAAAACCAAATCCAAAGGCAAAATTCCACATTACCTGGCTAATTTCCTTCCACTTGGTATCTATCTGTTGTGTCGATAGGAGAATATTTGTTGGGGACACCTGCGTGACACACAGATGTCCGCGCGGCACACTTACATCCCTAACAAATTCCTACGTCTGAAGCAGGCAGAGGCATTACACTTCCTATTGGGAATGATTTGTAATGTCCCCCCTCCACCAACCGACCTCAAAAATGGTAGATTCTCTCTCTTCTCCTTCAAATTCTTCCATTCTTCATTCAAATCATCTATTTTTGCAATATTCAAGCATTCACTTCATCCTCCTTCACAATTTCTCAGCATTTCTAGCATTCTCAACACTCCATTGTAGCAAAAATACTCCATCAACTCCATTAAGCAAGTGTGAAGCAATCCATTCTAGTAGGGGATTGAGGTTTTACAACACCTCCCTTCATCATAGTTGAGGTTGTGATGATTGTTCAAGCTCTCTTTCTCTATCATTGGCTAGTGAGCTCTTGGTGGAGGTGGTAACATTTCACTCCTCTCCTTTATGATTTGGTTGAGTAGCTATATACTATTTTGTAGTGTTATTCGTGCACTTCCTTTCTTTACTTCTTTATCATACATTTCTCTATCATTGCTATTTGGTTGTCCGTGGAGGTGGAAACACCAAAACGGGGGTCTAACTGAGGCAGACCCCTATACAACTCCAACAAATTTCCCCTCTTTCTTGTGTGTAGATGGACGTGCATTTGAAGCTAACTAGCACATAGATACTTTTGTGAGGTTATCTTCATCACCTTAGTTCTAGTCTATTTACTTTATCATTTCAGTATCTATTTTACATACTTCCTCATTTTGTTTTTACCATCTAGATTGAACTATCTAGGCTATTAGTAGGTATTTTTGGAAGTTTTACTGTATTTACTATTTTCTGGCCGTATGGGGCCAGCGCACCTGAGAGACACCAGCATGTTGCACTGACATCCCAAAACTGCACTGTCGTCCTCTGACAGAGAGTTGTCTGAGGCACATAACCGACTCCAAAAAGCCAGCTCGCCTAGCCCAAACTAAAGTTCAGGTCTGCAGAGTGATCTAAGGACTTTATAGTCCTCATCATTCTCATCCCCCATTTCAAACACCTCTTTAGAGTGAGGTGAGTTAGGGAGGCCTTCCACTCTTGGCTCTCCGTGACCTGGGGCCTTGACATGGTTGGTCCCCCTCTCTTACAATATCTATTTCTATTTAAATTCCTCCATTAATGATTATTATAAACTATTTAAATATATCTATATCATTGGATTATGAATTAATCTACATTAATTGAACCTCTATATTTTGATTTATACTAAGTCTTTTACTCCTAAATGTAATCAAGTCTACATAAATACATGTATATTGAAATACTGAGTTATACACTAAAATTCAATATTAATTTTATGAAGCATACAAAATTCAATCAGAACCCTAATTACGCTGCTAATAGCATTATATTCCAATTAATTAATTCATATAGCAATTTTACTAATCTACTACTAAATCATTCATTTACTAATTAACTACAAAGAGTAAACTCAATCATTAACATTTGACCTAAATAAAATAAATTAAATAACCTGATCCCAATATTCTACCCTCACTTAATATTTACTTTCCCCAATACACTATTTAACTAAACTTTTATCTTAATTAATCTACTTCTATTCACACAAAATAAATGAATTTACTTTAATGACAATCAGGAGTTAACCCTAACAATTTAAATATTCATTCTAATAATAACCCTTCAATTAAAATCTTTTATTAATTGACATTTTATTTCTTCATTTGACATATAATCTTTCACGTATAGAAAAACACTCTTTCACCATTCACCATTATATATTATGCCATATACACATATATATGGACAAAATGAAATGTATATTATTATCAATAAAAGTGCAGTCATAATGTTACCAAATCCTACAGATACACCAATCTTGGAGAAAGGCTTAATCTATGAAAAACTGAAAGAAGGAGAGCATTACATAAAGTATCTACTGTCAACATAAGGTGACTACAGATCATGATACTAGCACCACACTTAGAACGAGGTGCCTATTGTATATTAGAGAGCATGGAACTAGGATGCTAACATATCTGTCAAAACAAAACATCAAGTATCTACTTTAAATGCAGTGATTCATATCCTACTCTTTATCCATTCATGAGCAGAAGAGTGGAATTACTTTTCTTATCTAAGAATATATATTGTTGTAAGGAAAAAAAGGTCAATTAAATTGATTTATGCCTATTAATTTCTATGGTCATGACATGGATTCATTAACTGTAGAGCATGTGCAATCTAATAACCCTTTCAATGGACTCGTGGAATAGCTCTTTAATAAGATCC